>CM024953.1:27525690-27804126 GCA_014282245.1 Rhododendron simsii
AACTTCATTGAAGGGATGTGCGCAATTCGAATGGAAAGAAGAGCACCAACAGGCCTTCCAGCGGATCAAGACGGCCCTGACTTCACCTCAGACGATGGTGGCCCCAGTTCATGGAAAGCCACTGATACTCTATCTCACTTCCACTACTAAGTCCATCGGGGCCTTATTAGTACAAGAAGCCGATGGGGAAGAGCGTCCCGTGTACTACATCAGTAGAAAGGTCCAGGGAGCGGAGGAGCGATATACAGCCATCGAGCGGCATTGCTTGGCCTTAGTCTTTACTGCATAAAAGCTAAGACATTACTTCCTATCCTTCCCCATACAGATTATCACCAAATCGGACCCGATCAGATATCTCTTGTCTAGACCCGCGCTCACAGGACGCGCAGCGCGTTGGTTATTGGCCCTAGCTGAATTTGACATCTCCTGTGCCTCGCCGAAAGCAATCAAGTGCCAAGCACTCGCGGACCTCCTGGCACAATTTCTAAGCGGCCAATGCGAACCACTCGAAGAAGCTTTACCAGGCGAAAATTTCGAAGCTTTCGCGACCAGCGCGAACGACCCGCACTGGACGCTTAGCTTCGACGGGGCCACGGGTAACGAGACCGGGGGCGCAGGAATAGTATTACGAAATGACGAAGCTGGAGAAAAGGTCCATTTAGCTTACAAACTAAGTTTCCCCTGTTCCAACAATGAGGCGGAGTATAAAGCCTTAATTTTGGGTCTATTAGCTGCAAGGGAGCGAGGAATCAAGCACTTGAGAATAGCGGGAGATTCAAAGTTGGTGATATTACAGACAGAGGGGGTATATGCGCTGTAGGAACCGGCGCTAGCCCCATATCGGACTACTGTGCAGAAATTGACTAAGTCCTTTGGAAGCATCAACATCGTACACAAACCTAGGTCAGAAAATCGTTTTCCCGACGCCCTGGCGACGCTTGGGGCAAGAACGGAGTTCGAGGAAGAAAAGACTTGCATAGAGATTGTAAAGAGGTTTGAACCCTCCGCAATCTCGAGCTTTTCCGAGCCAACGGAGGATTGGCGTGGAGCCATTAAGATACAGCTGATTAATGGCATGGGACACTTATCTACCGCGGAACTTTCGTGCTTTGTGGTCTTGCGCGGAGAGTTGTATCACCGCGCCCCCTAGGGCTGGTTAGCACGGTGCGTGGGCGCGGCGGAAGCGCAGGAAGTTCTGAATCGGATTCATGATGACAATTGCGCAAATAATGAGATAGCGCTGTACCGGAGAATTCAACGACAAGGCTATTACTGGCCCAGTATGAAGAAAGACGCGGATCTGACTACCAAGAACTGTACGTGGTGCTCCTTGTACGTGGCCAAACCAGAGTG
Organism: Rhododendron simsii; assembly: GCA_014282245.1. Lineage (NCBI taxonomy): Eukaryota > Viridiplantae > Streptophyta > Magnoliopsida > Ericales > Ericaceae > Rhododendron > Rhododendron simsii. The sequence goes on from CM024953.1 coordinate 27,527,044, forward strand.
TCTGGTGGTAAACAGTAATGATCAGGAAAACGATTGGAGGCAGGTATACATTGATTACCTGCGAGAGGGAGCCTTACCCCTAGATCGGACGGAGTCCGCAAAAGTCATCCGCGGGACCCGACGCTTCTTCTTGCAAAAAGGGATGTTGTTCAGTAGAACCCTAGATGGAACACCGCAGAGATGTATTAACGAAGGAGAAGCGGAGGTAGTCCTAAAAAGCGCCCATGGGACGGAACATCAAGGATGGAGGAAACTCTACGAACAGCTGATTCACTTGGGGTATTTCTGGCCTACTATGGAAAGTGACGCTAGACAACACGTACGGAGGTGTCAAGCGTGCCAAAAATTTGGCAACCTGGTTCACGCCCCCTCGGTGGAATTACACTCCATCCGCGCCCCATATCCCTTCCATACTTGGGCGATGGATTTGATAGGACCAATCAGGCCTGCGTCACGGAAGAATAGATGGATTATTGCGGCTACCGAAATTTGTACTAAATGGGTTGAAGCAGTTCCGCTGAAAAGGGCTACCGGGGAGGCGGTAGCACTGTTCATCAAGGAGAACGTCATCTGTAGGTTTGGGATACCTAAGGTGATATTGTCAGACAACGGGACTCCATTTATCAACCAGCACGTAGGAAATCTCCTCGACAAATACATGGTTGACCACCATACCTCCAGTGCGTACTACCCTCAAGGCAACGGTCAGGCTGAAGCAACGAACAAAACTCTGATAAGAATTCTAAGCAAATTGTTGGACGAGCATGGGGGGACGTGGGCGGACCACTTGCCCGTAGCCCTATGGGCGTACCGCACGTCGAAGCAGAAGTCCACGCGCGCCAGCCCTTTCAGCTTAGTATACGGAGCCGAGACAGTATCGCCCGCGGAGCTCACCGTCCCGTCCGCGCGAATGCTCCTCGCCATGGGGGAATCCGCGGAAGGAAGGAAGGCAGATCTAGAGGCCTTGGAGGAGAGAAGGCCTGCTGCAGCCATGGTTCATCAAAAGTACTGGGAGTCTGTTGCACGCTATTACAACAAAGGAGTGGTGCCGCGGGCATTCAAGGCGGGAGACTTGGTATGGAAGGCCACTACAGCGGTGATGAGAGACCTAAAGACCCTGAAGTTTACGCCTAGGTGGGAAGGGCCGTACGAGATAATCAGAGCATCCGCGGCTGGCCATTACGATCTGGCCCGCGTAGAGGATGGGTTCCGCACGGGCGCAGTTAATGCAAAGTATGTGAAAAAGTTTTATCCATAAAGAGCTAAAAAGAATATGACCGTGTTGTCCAAAAGCTGCTTTCTCCTGAAAGGGATTATTACTGGCAATTACCTTTCTCTCTTTATTATTTGGTTTCCCTACTATAGTTTAAGTTAAGTGTCATGTACTGGTTTAAGTTAAGTGTCATGTACTGATCACTGTCCTCGTCCTCGTTAATTTTGTTTGCAATGTAATTACAAAAGCCTTGGCGAAGGGTAGTTTAATGAAGAGTTGATTGGGATATCTTGAATTCGTGTACTTTTGAAGTTTCTCCCACGATGTTATTGTTTGTTTTACCACGCGTGTACTCCGGAATCAGTAATCGTTAGACAGAGACGACACCAATTGCGAAGGGTCAGAACATGACCCGCGCATTAAGTCGCGCAGAGTCAGAACATGACCCGCGCATTATTAAGCAGCAAGGGGTCAGAACATGACCCACGCATCAAACAGCGAAGGGTCAGAACATGACCCGCGCGTGTTGAGTCGCGGATGGTCAGAACGTGACCCGCGTGCGCGCCAATCATAAGTTTAACAACCGGCAAACAGAAACGATGTTGGATCGCGAGGACGTCAGAACATGACCCTCGCACGATCCCGGGCTTAGTGATTGACAAACGAAACAGATTTTTTTTTTTTATTGCAATTGGACAAACGTAAAAATAATAATAATAATAATAAAAAAAGAGAGAGGAGGACAGTGATTACACTTGTTTATTTAAAAAAAAAAAAGAGAAAAAACGGGGGGAGAGAGAGAGAGGCTTAGCCCAGCCAGTCTGCAAAAACAAGCTCTTCCGGGTCCGGATCTTCAAGATTCAAAGCTGCCGTGGCTAACTCCGCTTCGTACTTGGAGATCTGAGCGAACCTGGCCTCCAAATCCGCGCCTAGCGGCCGCCAGCTGCACGGAGAGCTGTTGAATCTCGGGCCTTATGGCCATCCTTTCCCCCGCGGCCCTCAGCGCTGAACTCCTCCTGCTCAGCCAGGCCAGATCGAAGCCCATGGCTGCCATATCCTGCGCAATCTCTTGAAGGGCAGTCTCTGTCTCCGCGGTGAAGTCCCTGAGACGCAATTGTGCCCAAGGAGCAAGCACCTCGTGAAGATCCCTCAAGAGAAGTCCCCCAAGCCTGGCCGACCGCGGATTGAGAGGGGCGAAGGTCTCCGGGTGTGCGCGAGCTATGGCGTTGAGGAGGGGATGATAGACTTCGTCCACGGGGAAACCCATGGGGAATAGGCACACCGGGGCTTCCGCTTGCAAAGTCGCCGGCCCCTTCCCATGAACCGCGATTGGGCTGTGCTGAGGAGGAGGACGCTCCCTGGACTCAACCTCGTCCCTGTTCTGCTCGCCCATGTCTAAGTCAGCAGCAAAATCTCCAAGAGCAGCACTCCCTTGGCCTCCTAGAACATCGTCAGTCTGTATGAAAGTCATGCCTTTAAATAAGGAATTCAGATCTGAGTCAGTAATGGAGGTGGGCCCTCCAATAAATGCTTCGTTTACCTCCAGCTGTCGGTCTTCCACTGAAGGCAGAGGCTGACGCGGCGAGGTTAGTGCGCGATCCAGGGTCGGACGCGGGGAGGCGGTCTGAGAAGTTGAGCAGGCCGGCGAGCCTGGAGCAGTCCTGCTTGTTGAAGCGCCTTCCCCCGCGGAAGACCCTTGCCCTTGCAGAAAAGGAGCGTTAGAGATGCCGGGGGAGCCCGCTGCCACGCGGTCTAGGAAGCTGGTCGAAGAGGGGACGCGGGCGCTGGAGGAATGTTGCTGTGACCCAGAAGGAGCAGCAGACGCTGTCACCCGTGGCGAAGGTGCGCCGTGGGGACTTGCGGTACGAGGGACGAGAGCCTCCACGCCATCGTCTTCCTCTTCCCTCAAAATCTGGGCCGCGGTCGTTGAGATTGGTCTGACGGCGGCCTCTGTCTGGCCGATGGATTCGCGGGAACCCGTTGGGGGTGGTGGCTCGCGGGCTTCAGAATCAGCTGCACGAGGTGGAGAAAGGTCTCGGTCAATAGAATAAGGGATCATGTTATCAGACTCCGCGGAGGAAGAGGACGAGTCCGTGGAAGCTGTGTTGGGGTCCCCTCCGAGGTCCATAATTGAGGGTTCATCAGGTAACGTACCTCCAACCACCGCGGAGGTCTCAGGCTCGGGCTGAGGATAGGGAAGCGGCTCCGTGCGAGGTTGAATCAACGCTACCTCCCCCGCTCCGGCGGCGCGTGTCGTGGAAGCCCCTCCGAGGGCCAGAGTTTGAGTCTGCATGGCATGGAAGCGGACGCTCAGAGGAATGTCATCTTGATCAGGACTGCCGTCGTCATCAATGTCGGCAATAACATCATCGCGGCCACCCATGCCTGCATCCCCATCCTCGTCCTCATCATCGTCGGACTCAATGATCACTGCGAAGACGAGATAAGATGAGTCAAAGGGAAGGACGTTAATGACGGAGAGTAGCAAGGTAACAAGTACGGGGCATACCTTCGAGACGACGCCGCTTAGCGAGAGCAGCGGATGCGGCCCCCAGCGGCTGCTCCTCCGCAGCATGTTCCTCCAACCCCGCGGCCGCCTCTGGTTCGAAGGCCACAAAGGTGCTGGCATCCAGCTCCCGCCGCTGAGAAAGGAAAAAGAAAGAGAAACAAGATGAGTACTGGAGATAGTGGTAAAGATGCATGCATGAGCTGTTGATGGACTAAGAAAAATAATTACTTAAGCTATAATGTAGCATGAGAAGAAAGAGTACCGTGCGAAGACGCTTGCGCGGGCGTGTTCCCCCCGCTGCGGGAACGCTTGAGGAGGTCGGCTGAGAAGTCCCCCCCGCGGCATGCGGGTGAGCACGGGCGCGGGAGGCCCGCGCTGGAGCCTGCCTTGTAGTCGTTGGAACGGTAGAGGGTAGGCCCAGCGGGAATGCTACGCTCAGAGGCGCGACGTCCGCGGCCACCAGCATGCTATGAGGACCGCGCCAGTCCGCCCCCCTTATCTCCGTAATGGCCCTTAGGGAGGTGTCCCGACTGCGGATCTCAGGCACGGGAAGGACTTCTGCTTCTCCGCTGACGAAGAGGAGGAATGTGTCCAGGTTCCTCCTCCAAAATACGCGGAATTCCGCGGTGTAGCGTCCCACCTCGTCCCTACTGGGGATGGGAAGATTCCCAAGGTTGGCCAAAATGTTGGAAGTATGTGGCCGCGTGAAGCGGCGCTGAGAGTCAATGAAAGAAGACGGCGGTGGGGCGTGCCCTGGCACTCCTTGATCGAAGCTCAGCTGCGGTGCGAACCTGTCTGGCCGGTAGACAGACACGCCGTGCACTTCGCCGTTGAGGAACGGCACCCACCCTGGTAGAGCAATGAGGGCGGAATTGATAACCGCCCGGGCTATCGCATTATTTCCACTCATGCTGGATAAGGAAGAGCGGGTAGGCAGGAGGCATTGGCCCAGGCCAACAATCCCAGGGGAGGCGACGGCGTAGGGACGCGGGACAAAATTCCCTGGAATGTCACAGGCCTCACTCCAGAGAGCATCGCTGCTCGTGCTGATCCATCGTTCCGAGCGGGACCTGCTAGCGGACGCCAGAAAGCCTCGTGGGACCGGAGCAACGATGGGAAAATGCTCGAAAAAGTAGGCCAGGAGGAAGCCGGTGTGGGCCATGGAAAGGTGATCGCACCTTCCCAGAGACCGCACATGGTCAGCATGGACCAGGTCCAGCTGGCAGTGAAGGGACCCCAAGAAAAGAGGGGCGAGCGCGATTGGCTCGCCGCGGGCAAGTAGCACCGCGAGCGGAAAGACCGCGGGAGAAGGGCTGTCAGCCGGGTAATCCGGGAAGACAAAGTAAGATAAGAAAAAGGCGAGGAAGCCAGCCATGTAGAGCCGCCCCTCATAGTGGGGATCAGCAACAAAGTCGCGTGGAGTCCTGTCCGCTACCGACCTCACGGGCTAGAGGTCTTTGAAGAAGAAACGGATCCAGCTCGTGAAGGAGGTCTTCTTGGCGTTTGCAGCAACACTCTTGCGAACGCCCTGGGCCGTAAAGATTGGGCCAGATTGGGCTAGCTTGCCCAACCTCCTAAGCTCCGCGATATCGTGCTGGTCCGCGGAGGAGAGGTTGTCGAGGTCAAGAAGCGTGGCCCCTCGCAGGGGAAGATGGGTGAGGATCACCACGTCCTCCAATGAGAACCCACTCTCGCCCCACGCCCATACAAATGAGTGGGTGTCGAAGCTCCATCGCGAGCATGCATGGTTTAGGTTCCTCAGAGCGGCCCCTTCCCTCGAGATGCTCAGGCTCCGCGATAGAACCACGGCGTCATAAACACCGCTGGCCATCAAAGTCTGCTTGAAGGCGGCGTTTCCCGTCACCTCGTCGACCCATTCGGCCCAATCAGAGGGTGGAGAAGCTTGGGCTCCAAACCTGCACTCCGAGTAGGGGAAATCCCCACGCTCCAAGCAGAAGCGTGAAACAGACGAAGGGTTGACAGGCTCCGCGCTGTCCACATCGACGGGGGCCACAAAAAAGGTGGGATCGGTGGTGGAGGGCTCCTCCACGGCCTCCACCGTGTAGGCGTCCACCTGAGTCCAAAATGGGTCCCCTACAGATTGAAGGTAGGGGGCCCTCCTCCATTGGTCCGCGGCAGGGACGGGTTCTTCAATAGTCGCGCCACGTGTGGCCATATGGGTTCTTTATGGGAATGAAAACGAAAGGAGGAAGACGGTGTTTGAAAAAGAACAGAGAAAGAAAATGACAGCTTTGACTAAGAGATTGAACGGTAGGTGAAAAGGAAGTGACGGGTAAAGTGGCTTATATAGTAAGCATGTTGCGAAAGCATTTATTGCAGCCGTACACCAAAGGTCACGATCAGCATGCGAAGCGACGCCGCCTATTCAGTAGCCTCCTCTCTCCGTGGGACGCCTCGAGTGCAACCGCGGAAGACGGGAGTCTCGCGCGCGCGGGCAACAAGCCACGTCGACCGCACGCGGGGGGCATATGTAGGCGCGGTCAAAGTCAATAGGTTGAAACCTGAGAAAGTGACTATTTGACCCTCCAATTGTGGACGGACACGTGGCAGCAGTTGAAAACGCTGACCGACCAATGGGACAGTGATGCGTGGAGCGGCGGACCGAAGCGGTTGATCGCAGGAGTCGTCCGCGGGAATAGCGAATCCACCGCGGAATTCACTTCCGCGGGTCCCCTTCGCGGGCCCCATCAGTTGGTTTATATCGAGACCCCGCGCACCACTCCCTGGAAATGTCATAATTATCAAGCCGTTTCCTCGCGAAATCTCCGCGGACCTCTACCTGAGGCCCAGAGGCAGGGTCCGGGCGGGTCTCCGCAGGGAGATAACGATCGCCGCAGGTCGCGACCTCGCTCAGCGGGAATTTGGGGGTTTCTTGTGGTTTGGCGGCTTGGAATGGGAGGTGGCGCCGCGGGAAAACGAGCCCTCCCGCGGAAAATCGTCCGCGGGAAGGCGAGCTTTCCCAAGGCCAAGAAGTACAGGAGGGACACGTGTCGGGAACTAATAGGAGCGCCGTTCTGGGCCTGACATAGGCCCAGGTGCCCTATAAATACCCCTAACATTCCCAATGATGACAGAGGACCTTTTTCTGGAAAAAGGTGAGTGAGCACTGAATTTGAGGAAGGAGAACATTCTTCCTCAGAGAAAACGTGTGACCTCACTTGCCAGAGCCCGGAAAAGGTTAAGTACCCCGCGGAAAACGAAGGAGACACGTTGCCTCTGTTCTTCCTGTGCTTCTTGCTCACATTCCTCCACCCCGCGAGATCTCCCTTATCTTCCTTCGACTAATCATCAACCAATCGCACCTCTCCAGCTCACGGATAGTCACACGTAAGCGATCCCATATGAAACCCATCACCCACACTTAACAAAGCATAACAACACGTCTTTATTCATAGCATAACCAAAAATACAACTTAGATAGTGGAAACCCTATTTCTTAACATCCTATACAACGGCTTGAGAAATTATTTGGGGTGGTTTTCCGAGTCTTCTTCGATCTTCGAGTTTCCTCAATTTGCTGGGTCTACCTCCTTGGCTGCCCTCATGGCGGCGTTGTGCCATTGGCTCCTTCTTCCTCGTTCCCTATTTCGGTGGTTGGCATTGGGGATAGGACACCAAAATACTCATAGAAGTTGGATAAAATAGGAAACAACTCGGGAAACCAAGGGTCTGTTTCTAAGGGATGAGGGGTATTCCGCTGCACTCTCATGAAGTCAAGCTGTTCAGCACGCACCGTGGCAATGAAGTGGGGATCCTCCAAGTGTTGGGCCGTGATTCTTTCCATGACATTTCTAGGTTGATAGGCTTCAACTAACAGATCAATCGAGGTTCTCATCTACAAGAAAAACTTCATTAGTATGTTTTGAAAATAGCATAGTTTTTGGTAAAAACGATAGGGAAAACTTTTCAGGTTTCTACGTTCCACATTCGATCCTTGATTTAAGTCATCATCCAATTGTTCGGGAATTCCCAGCTCGGCGGTACTGCCAATTTCCGCACCTTGCTTCAATCCGAAGATTGTTTTGACAGAATTCCACCCAATTTGGGATGTTAAACTTGAAAATCGAAGTCATGTTTGTGTAACGGTCAAACTTATCTCACGGTTCTACATGGTTCTACCCATTCTACCCATGGCCGAGGTTTTGAACCTAAAGCTCTGATACCAAGTTGTAACGCCCCTAATTTTAAGTTCGTTAAAGGGATAATTTATTACAGAAATTAAATAGAGTCACTGCTCATTATTACAACATAACCCCCGTAGGAGTATTTTAAGTACAAAATGGAAACAAATAGGGAACTAGGGTTCCTAACTACTGCTCCTCTTGTTCTTCCATCCTAGCGAGTTCTTCGGCTCCATATGCCTCCAGAGTGAAGAGATCGCCCTGTTCATCTATCAAATCTGACATATTATATTGGCGTCACCACCCATATAATATGCCAGGGTCACCACAGGGTAACACCATGAGCTACGGAGGCTCAATAGTAAAATCATATTTACTAACCCATAACTTGTGAATATAGGGTCATTATAACATCGATTTCCACATGATATGAAGTAAGCAGTTATAAGGACAATAACATTTAGCACATCCACAATCGCCTTACAACTATCATTGGTGTCGACTCGTCATTAACCGTGTCTCGTGTTTACTACCTTTCTTTTCCAAAGACTCCCTTTTTAACTCACCCAACCTCGGTTCCGCCGCGCCGGGTTCTCGAGTATCCTCACAATGGTTCCGCCGCGCCGGGTTCCCATTGGCACACATTTACTTTGGTTCCTCTCCACGGATAACCATGTTACTCACCCAACCTTGGTTCCGCCGCGCCGGTCTCCCAAGTATCCTCACTATGGTTCCGCCGCACCGGGTTCCCATAAGCACACACACATTCACACAACTCACACAATACCCTCATGATGGTCATTATGTAGTTTCTAAGATATCTTCTTTTTCGGAAAATATATTCCTCTTGTTAAACCATACCCTAGGCGCCATGTTTCTATTTTCTCGGTTTTCGTGTCTCGTTTACATGCAAGACTTCGCGGTAGTCCTTTCCACATAACAAGCATTTAACAAATCAAACAAGATCGTCCAATTCTATATTACCTAGCATGCTTGAATTATCATAAACGAGCATCATGCATATCCATCATTTAACGAAAGGTAACCTTATCTATGATCAAAGTAACATCATATGATTCATGCGATACATAAAGTTTAAGCACAAGGTTAAAACTTTTTATACTTTTGGAAAAGTAAGTAGAGATTTAAACTACCGTTTTTCTTGGCAGTAGTCGGCTACGGTAAGTTGGTCGGTTTTGAAATCGGCAGAGTAACGGCTTCCGGTTTGCTTCGAAAGGAAAAGAGTTGTACTTGTTTTCCTAGAAACAACTTCCTAACCTTAACTAAGCTACTTTTAAGATCAAAGAGTGGTATTTGAAAGTGGTTTGGTGGTATTGCTCAAGAACACTCAAGAACCAAGGAAGTTCTTGAACTTTGAACTAAGAACACTTGAATTTTTTAGAGAGACGGAAGAGCTATTGCTTTGAGGTGTGAGTTCAAGGCTTAGTGAGGCCTTCTATTTATAGGCAAGACCTCCCCCTCTCACCCCCTTGGCCGGCCCCCTCTCTCTCCTCCATTCCCCAATTTTTTTTAATCCAAAAAGATGTGTTCACATGGAAGAATTAAGGCTAAAATCCTAGGTTTGCATGGCTATGGTGTACCAAGGATTTGATCTTGAACAATTTAATGGTGGAGATGAGATTAGTACAAGATTCTTAGGTTTAAACAAATACTAGAATGTACAAAAGAGGACAATTGGAAGTTAAGTTGGCTTGGAAGAACAACCATCCAAGAATCTTGTTGTACATAGAAAGATCAAGGCCAAGTACTAACCAAATCTCCCTCCTCCTCTCTCTCCCAACCGGCCCCCCTCTCCCTCTCTCTCCCTATTCGGCTCTCTCTCTCTCCCTCTCTCCTCTCTTGCTTTCTCAAGTACAATGTATATCTATATATGGAAAAAGAACAAATAAATAGTAGTACTTTAGTACTTAAGATCAAAAGTAGTCTTTTAGGCTAGGATTCTCTTTTATACTACAAATAAGCACTTGGTACTTTTAGGGTAATACTCTAGTCTTTCAAGTACTTATATAATATATACATATGTACCCATGTACCTTAGGAAGATCAAACTGTTAATGTACCTTAGGAAGATCAAACCCTTAATATAAAATGGTTAAAGGTACTTAAGAGAATCTAGTACTAAGTACTTTTCCTAATAAAGTAGTGTGAACTTAATCACATGGGTTAAAGAAAAAGTTTAATTAATAATCCCCATGGTACTTTGAAAGACTAACTCTATTATCCATTGGGTAAAAATTCTCCTAACATCTATTATCCAATGGATAATAGTTATTAAGCAAACTTATATAATAAATAAATCCCAAAAGTACTTTAAAGAAATAAAAAAAGTATTTTTCTTAATATTCTTAGTACTTTGACCAAATATTCATTTAATAAAACAATTGGGGTTCTATTATCCAATGGATAATAGTTTCCCTAACAATCTTTGTCCAATGGACAATGAATAAAACCAAAATAATTAAAAGAAAAAGAATATTCAATTCTTTAGTCTAGTGTTCAAAAGGTTCAAAAGGTTCACGAGGGTCGAAACGGTCCAATTGCGGTGACTAGATGGCTTCCTAAGTTAGTTTCTCTAACCGGATGGTTAGAAGCTAATTAGGCCTGCTAAATAGAACTAAAGCGCAAGAAATGAAAGTTGAAGGGCTAAAGCGCAATAAATCAAATTTGAAAGGCAGAAACGTAATTATGACAAACTACCAGAAAATTAAAGCAATACAAGAAATTTAAATAAATAACTCGAATAATAAATAAGCTTTTATTTATTGAAATTCAGAGTTATTACAGCCTCGAAGTGTGCATTTGGAGTGAGTTCAGGAAAGTTCTTGGGTCATCTTATGACCATTAGAGGGATAGAGGCGAATCCCGTTCAAATAGCAGCTTTACAAAAGCTCCAAAGTCGAAAGACCATGAAAGAGGTCCAAAGATTGATTTGGAATGGCCGCGGCCCTTAACAGATTCATTCGTCGATCTAGTGACAAGTGCAGGCCCTTCTTTCAATTACTAAAAAAGAGGGAAGGATACGAATGGGGAGCAGAATGCGAACAGGCATTCCAAGACCTGAAGAAGTACTTGGTAGAAACCCCATTCTTGTCCACTCTTATCCGGGTGAGTCTTTGATTTTGTATTTAGCAGTTTCTGAGTATGCTGTGAGTGCAATATTATTGAGGGATAAGAGATCCGAGCAAATCCCCGTATACTACGTGAGTAAAACACTGTTAGATGCGAAAACGAGATATCTGCCCCTTGAAAAATTGGTCCTGGCATTAAGGACAGCAGCAAGAAAGTTGCCCCATTATTTCCAGAGTCACAAAATTGTGGTTTACACAGAGTTTCCGTTAAAATTATTGCTATAAAAGTCAGATTTCTCGAGACGTATTTCGACTTGGTCAGTGGAGCTCAGTCAATACAATATTGACTATCAGCTGCGCACTGTAATAAAGGGACAAGTATTGGTAGACTTTGTGGCAGAGTTCTCTCCAACAGTAGCTCCTCGGCCTCCTACGAGAAAGGAGCAGATAGTTGGGCCGACCGCCAAGAAAGGAAAGGCACCAGCCGAACAAGATCCCTTGGAATGGAAATTATTTGTTGATGGTTCTGCATGCAATACCGGATCAGAGATTGGGGTTGTACTTTTTCCTCCTGAAGAAGCTATGATAGAAATATCCGTTCGTTTGGGTTTCAGTGCATCCAACAATGTGGCAGAGTACGAAGCACTCCTGGCTAGTTTGAGAACTGCAAAAATCTTGAAAGCAAAAAGAGTACGAATATACTGTGATTCACAGCTTGTGGTGAACCAGTTATCTGGAGAATATGAATCCCGGAATGAGAAAATGGCAGCCTACGTAGAGGCTACCAAGGATATGCGTGACACTTTTGAGAGGGTGTATATTGAACAGATAAGTTCTGCACAAAATGCCCACGCTGATTCATTAGCTTGGTTGGCCGCAGTTGTGCCCACCGAATTCAGGAGAAAAGTGGCAGTCGATTATCTTGCTGAGCCAAGTATTGGAAGAAGTGTGGAATTGGTCTTGGACGTGAACCAAGGACCAAGTTGGATGGATCCAATTGTAGAGTTCTTACGAGATGGGACACTCCCCAAAAATAAAAAAGAGGCTCACAAGATAAAGACAAAATCTGCACAATTTTGGCTGCCACCTGAAGGAAAGTTATACAAATAATCGTTCACTGGTCCATACTTGCTTTGTGTGCACCCCGAGATGGTGCAGAAGTTCCTCAAGATTCACGAAGGAACATGTGGAGCCATGTTGGGGGCAGATCCATTGCCCACCGAGCAATAACCCAGGGTTACTGGAGGCCATACATGCAGGAAGATGCAAAGGTGTATGTGAAGATTTGTGAGAAATGCCAGAAATTCTCTCTAATGATCCGAACCCCAGCCGAAGATCTGGTGCCATTAACAAGTCCTTGGCCATTTGCACAATGGGGAATGGACATCGTGGGTCCACTCCACAAGGCAACTGGGATCAGGAAATTTCTGTTGATAGCAATGGATTATTTCACCAAATGGATTGAGGCAGAACCCTTGGCCAAGATCACTGAACCTATGATAGAAAGGTTCGTTTGGAAAAATATCATTACACGATTTGGGGTCCCTTATTCATTGATTACAGATAATGGGTCCCAATTCTAGAAAAAGTTTAAGGCTTTTTGCTCCCAGTATGGGATAAGAAATTATTACTCAACCCCAGCTTACCCACAGAGTAATGGGCAGGCAGAAGCATCCAACAAAACCATACTTGACAGGATCAAGAAGAGGTTGGACAAGGCAAAGGGGAAATGGCCTGACGAATTGCCACTAGTTTTATGGGTGCACTGAACAATGCCTAGGAGGTCTACAGGAGAGACCCCCTATTCGTCAGCATAAGGAACAAAGGCCGTTATTCCATTAGAAGTGGGTTTGCCGACCAATAGGACCGCTTTGGTTGAAAGTGGAGGCAATGACAGAGCCCTAGAGATGGAATTGGATCTTGCAGAGGAACATAGAGAGCGGGCTCTGGTGCATTTGGCCTCATATCAAGAGCAGCTAATGAAAAGTTACAACAAGAATGTCCACCCACGAGGGTTTGGTGTTGGAGACCTTGTGCTTCGAACGGTGCTCGACAACACTAAGGTGGCCAACAAGGGTAAGTTGGGTGCCAATTGGGAAGGCTCATATCGAGTCATTGAGATTGTGGGCATTGGGCTTATCGATTGGCTGACCTAGACGGGAACTCGGTGCCAAGGCCTTGGAATGTCCATAATTTAAGAAAGTTCTCTGTTTAAAAAAACTTCAGTTGATTTTTAATTCTGTTTTAGGATGCACATCGTGATTGTGTGGGAATTACGAATAAAATTCTCTCGTGTTTTATTCTTTGTTAGTTGCATGGGGTACGAGTAACACCCCCTTGAGTTTTGAATTATGAATAAAATTCAAATTTTGAATTATGAGAAAAATTCTTTGGTAGGACATTCTGCTTTAGCAAATTTTTATTCTGAGGTACTTGAATATGAAGTCTGGCACTCATTCTTCAACCTCCCTTCATATTGGGGAGCAAAGAGTGGGCCCATGCGTATGAATTGTGCTTTTTAAGGATACATACGAAAACATGTAATTGACTATCTAAAGTACGAGTGAACTTAGGCATATATCCAAGTACGTGAAACTTGGGAAGCATGCATGAATATGCAGATTGATCTAAGTATGAGCAAATTAAGAATATGTCCAATTATGAAAACACTTGGATTCTTACTAAAAAGTACGAGATACTTAGGTGCATACGATAATATGCACAGACAACTAAGTACGAGCAAACTTAGCTGGTTATCCAAGCACGAATAAACCTGGAACGCATACGAGGACATGCATAGCTTTCACAAAGTACGAATATACTTGGTCATTTTTCTAAGTACGTAAATGCTTGGGAAGCATACGACAGATATGCACCATTTTTGCCAAAATTATGAGTACGTCTAGCCAAAGGTCTAAATACGAGATACTTAGGTGCATACGATAATATGCACAAAGTATGAATATGTGTGGAATATCTGTCTTCTAAGTATGAAACACTTAGATATATGCACATCTTAAACGATTAAGTTTGCTCGGATGGAGCAATAAAGGCCACGGGGGGGCAAGCAAAATAGTATTTAGGCCAGACAGGGCCACAAAAACCAACATAATGCCACAAAAGGCCAAATACCTGTGTTAGACAAGTTTTTAGAATCGTACTTATGCCACGAAGGGCAAACTTTATGACCACGCAGGGCCAGTTAAAATGTTTGAAAGATTAGGATTGTTTGCCAAAAAGAGGAATTCATACTTACTCATCTGCAGTAAGATCTTGAACAGCTGGTGCAGTAATGTCCTTCGCAGCAGTACCTCCCTTAGGTTGACCACCACTGGCTTCCTTCTGGCCAAGGTTGGACATATCAAATGATTGGTCTGCATCTACCACCTGCTGTTCGAAGACAACGATGTTGAGCTCTCTATCCAAACTTTCTTCTTCCACCACCGTTTCATCTTTAGAAATGGCTTGTGTGCTTGGCAGGTCATTGTTGGTCCACAAAGGGGAGGATTCAGGCACTCCAATTTTCGTAAGACAAGCTGTCCATGAGGCAGCCCAAATCCGGTCTTGACCAGCAGGCATCTGGGTTTTGTAGCTCTCAGTGGCTACGTTGATCCCTCCGTTATACCCCCGCTGATGTGAGTCCTTCGCTTCGTTCTTGCTTGATTCTAGCTCCGTAATAGTTTGGTTCAAACTGTCTTCCACACCGTCGAGCTTACCTTTCAGTTCGTTCACCATCCCACGGACTGGGTCTCTTTCTCTCTCAAGCCTAATTATTGTGCGTTGCAATTGGGCGTTCTCATTCGCTAGCCTGGCACGTTGGGGTTCAGATTGGCTAAGTTTCTGGGCCATAGCCACCATCTTTTGAATTGCCTGGAAATCCAAACAGTCAACGCAAACACATGTAGAGGCCCGTAATTTCATCATTTAATTCTTGATATTAATAATGCATTTGGTATATACAAAAAAAAAAAAAAAGAATTTATGTTTTAAACAAAATATATTGTTGTTAATGTGTGAGGAAGTATGAGTTGGGGGTTATGATGTGATGCTTGTGGAATAGAGGGGTGTAAGTGTTATTTGACCTATATAAGTCAAAAATTGGGGTAGGAAATCACTTTCCCTTTCTTTTTTTCTTCCCCGGCCGGCTCTCTCTCTCTCTCTCGGCTCTCACCTCTCTCACCTTCTCTCTTCGATTTCATCTATTACGAGTGAGATTCTTGAAAAACCCCAAGTACTAAAGTTGTTCTACGCGGCGAGAGCTTCCTATCCATCCAAGAAAATTCAAGATCGGAGCGCTTTGGAGTTTCCTCCATATTCGGGCTTGCTTCTAACTTTCGAGGTAGGGATCTCCTACCTTCTTTACATGTTTAAGTGTTAGTTTGATGTACAAGAATCAATTTTGAGTCTTGAATAAATCTTGGGTATGCTGAAAATTTCGTGGGCTTTGGTAATCTGTCTTTTGGGAGCCCTTCTGTTAGGAATTAATTTTTGGTGTCTTCACAACAGTTAAAGTACGTTTCAATACGAAGATTTCGGTACCAAGATCATGAAAAACCGATGATCACACAATTAGTTATGAATTTTTGAATACCGGCTGTTTTCTGGATGCGCGAATCTGTGCGTGGCTGTCTTCTTTTAATTTTCTGGGCATGATGAACATGTTGGGTGGCTTTGGGTCCTTTATAGGAGCTGCATATTTAAGTTAAGGAGAGTTTGGCGTTGGAATCAAGTAATTTGGTTAAGTATACTATTTTTGGTGAATTTCTAATGCAGGGTCGGTTGATTGGTGCGAAAATGGTTGCGAATCGGCTTTTCTTTTGACTGTTGGGTTCACCTCCTCTCGTTTCCGAACTTGGAAATTTTGTTAAGTGTAGTGCTTGTAGTAGTGCAACGTTTGGCGTTAGTTTCATTATTTTTGGGTTTAAGATGAAAGGGTTATGACTTTTTTTTATATATAGAGAGTGGCAAATTTACTCAAAGAAATTGGTGGTGCCTTGTGTGTTGAGACTTCTGGGGGTTTTGGAAGAACTTTGGTTTTAATCTCGGGTGTTCTAACTGCAATATATGGTTGTGAGTTACTCCTTGTAGCTTGATTCTTGCTTGCATCGTTGTTGTTGTCGATGTTGAGAAACCCATGGGAATTTGTTTGAAATCTGCTCAAAGGCCATCGTTATCGATAACAATTTTCCTTGTTATCGATAACACTGTGTTCCAAACCCAGAAAGCCTTTAGTTATCGATACCCTCGTGATCGTTATCGCTACCCTTGCGTCTGGAATGACATTGACCCCGTTGTTATCGATACCTTCCTTCATGGTATCGATAACATTGCGTTTTAACTGATCTCGGCCCATCGTTATCGATACCATTCTTCAAGGGTATCGATAACATCTTGCATTTAGACAGTTTTGCTGATCGTGATTCCTCCTCCACTATCTTGGGTTCCGGTCACTTCTAATCTATTCCGAACACTTCCCAAATGATTCCTAACATGGTCCTCCGTACTTAGCGACACCATTGAACATATCTATGGTTTTTAATGCTTAATTCGATCTGATTTCATAAGAATTATTTTGTACGTCGTCGTTGGAATCGGATGATACGAACTTGCTGGAAAAAGAATTTTGAAACTTTACGAACACAACGCGAATATTTCAGGACATCCCGAAAGGGTAAATGTAACGACCCTGGTTTTTGGTCGGTAAAAATTTTGTTAAATATTCGGATTTTATTTTTATTACTTGGATTTACTTTTAAATTTCTATAATTTGTCATAATTACGTTTTTGCCCTTCAAATTCGATTTCTTGCGCTTTAGCTCACTTGGTAAGCCTAGTTAGTTTCTAACCGACTTGTTGAAGAAACTAAACTAGGAAATCATTTGGTTACTTTTTCCTAACCGCAAATGGACCGTTTTGCCCCTCTTGGACCTTTTGAACCTTTTTAACCCTAGACAAAGAAATTGATTATTCTTTTGCTTTGAAAATTATTTTGGTTTTATTCTTTGTCCATTGGACAATAAATATTAGGGGAATTATTATCCATTGGATAAAAGAACCCTAATTGTTTATAATAAAAGTATACTTGGCTAAGTACTTTTATCTTTTTAAAATGGACATTTTTGATCAGTTTACTATATAATTACCCTAGCAACTATTGTCCATTGGATAATAGAAGTTAGGGATTTTATTACCCATTGGGTAAAAGCTTAGTCTTTCAAAGTACCAAGGGTTTTATTAATTTAGTCTTTTCTTTAAACCCATGTGAGCAAAGTATACATTAGTTTATTATTGTAGTACTTAGTAGCCTTTAAACCCTAGGATTCTCTAAGTACCCTTCTATCTTATAATATTGGGGTTTTTGAACTTCCTAAGGTACATGAGTACATGGGGATATATTATATAAGTACTTAGATGGTTAAAGTATTACCCTAAGTACCATGTGCTTATTTCTTAGGTTAAAAGAGAATCCTAGCCCTTAAGTCTACTTTTGATTCTAGGTACAAAAGTAATTAGTTTTTTTATTTGTTTACTTGCATATATATACATATATATGTACCTTGAGGAAGCAAAGGAAGAGAGGGAGAGAGAGAGGGCCGTGAGAGAGAGAGGGAGAGAGGGGGGGCCGGTTGGAGAGAGAGGAGGGGAGAGAGATTTGCTTGTACAATGCCATTGAACTTCCATTGTACCTCCAATCTTGGAAGATTTTACTCTTTCAAAGCAAAACTTCACTTCATGTCCTTCTCTTGTACATTTTGCATTTGTTTAATCAAGAATCTTGTACAATTAATCTTGTTCACACCTCCTTGCCCACCAAGTCTCCTAGAATCAAATCCTAGCCATGCAAGCGTAGGGATTTGCCTTGATCTTTCTAGTTGGCATGACAAGTGTCAAATTGAGGAAAGGAGAGAGAGAGGGCGGGGCCGGCCATTGAGAAGAGGAGAGAGAGCCAAGCTTTGCCTATAAATAGAAGGCCATACCAAGCATTTCAACTCACACCTCAAGCATTTACTCTTCCTTCTCTCTAGAAACCATTTCTGGGCAGCCTACTGTCCCTTCGAAAATTTCCAGTTTTCTCTTGCTTAAGTTAGTTTTTAGAACCAACTTCCTTTGGAAAAACTGTAGAACACTTCGAGAGCTTCAAGTTAGGCTCAAGAACCACCTCAATCGGAGAAGAAATGACCAAGATATTGGCATCCGAAGTTCAGTGAAATTCTCGGATTTCCATTTTCAGACAGCTTACTGTCTTCTCCTTCATCCCCATTTTTCTCCTACTTAGAGTAGTTTCTAGGACCAACTTTCTTCACGAAAGTTGTAGAGCATTTCTTGAGCTTCGATTTCGACCCAAGAACGACTGTATTCGGCCAAGGATTGATTGAGTTACTGCCCTCCGAAGTTCGGGCCAGATTCGTGAGTTTCACCACTCGTGGATTTTCCAACTTGCTTATTCGGCCCCGACTAGTTTCGAATTGAGGTAGATTAATCTCTACACATTCTCCCTAGTATAACTTTTGTTATTTTAGTTTATGATAAGGTTATCTACTGCTATCAATGTTAGAAATGCATGAAAATATTCGAAAGGTGTTTTTTTTTTGAAATAATGAAAAGGATGGGGAGTATGTTGAACTTATGATTATGAGCATGCATATGTGAATTACTTGTATTACTTGTGACACGATAAAGCATAAGTGATTTATCACTCCAAGGGCGTCCGAACATGTGGTGTTATGCTTTAAGCGTTAATGTGAGCGTGATTAGCAATATAGAGTTGAATGATCTTGTTTGTTTACAAGGAATAATTTATTATTTACCTTTGTCCTGCCGCGGAAGTCTTTGCATGTTACGAGACACGAGAACCGAGAAAGTAGAAATATGGCACCTAGGGGGTGTGGTTGACAAGGAAAATGTGTTTTCCGAAAAAGAAGATATCTTAGAAATTACATAATGACCGTTTTTGGTGGCATTATGTGTGTTTGTGTGTTCCAATGGAAATCCGGAATAGCGGAACCATTGTGAGGTTGTGTGCGTTCCCATGGGATCCCGGACCGGCGGAACCATGGTGAGGTATAGCTTGGTTATCCGCGGAGAGGAGCCAATGCAAATTGTGTGCCAATGGGAACCCGGCGCGGCGGAACCGAGGTTGGGTGTGTGGCTTGGTTATCCGCGGTACGGAGCCAATGTCAAAAGATTTTGAAAGGATGGGTGTGTAGCTTGGTTATCCACGGTACGGAGCCAATGCAAAGGATTTTGAAAGATGGTTTTGTAAGTGGAAAACGTTGACACGGTCTACGATGAGTCGCGTAGGAGAAATCGGGAAATCTTGGACACCAACGTTAGATAGTGAATGTGGATGTGTTATCGTCATTTATGTGATTTCTATGATCGTTCGTTTGTAAGTTATGGGTTAGCGGGTATGAGATTATTCTATTGAGCATTGTAGCTCATGGTGTTACCCTTTTGGTGACCCTGGCATATTATATCGGTGGCGACGCTGGTATAATGTGTCAGACCTCATAGACGAACAGGGCGAGATGTTCACCTTTGAGGTGTACGGAGCCGAGGAGCTGGCCAGGATGGAGGAGCAGGTGGAGCTGTAGATAGGAACCTTAGTTTCCCTTCCTTTTGTAATAAAAGTACTCCTGTGGGGGTTATGTTGTAATAAAGAGCTAGACTCTATTTTGAAATTTCAATAAAATTGTCTTATTTAACGTACCCAAAATTCGGGGCGTTACAGTAAAGAGCCTGGCAGGGGACATCGGGGTCCTTTAACTGGCCTGGCATGAGCTATATGCTCACATTTGATACTTCAGGACATCCCTAATGGATAAAGAGCCTGGCAGAGGACATTGGGGTCCTTTAACTGGCCCAGTACGAGCTTCGGCTCAGACACATGATATGAAACTGGTTTATGAAGTTGATGAAAGAGATTTTGGGTTTTGTTAAAGGATTTTGATAATAATAATCATAATAATAATAAAAAGAATCTTTGGCATTCTGAACGGTCTCCAGTGTTGGGCATAAATCAACGGACTCTGATATTTAGGCACGAAACGACAAAGTTTTACTTGTACTAGTTTGGGTATTCATCCACACCACCTTACAATCAAAATGAAAAGCTTGTATGAAATTGGTTCGATAATTGATGATGTGGATTTGAGATAGAATGGAATATTCATATGAGAAACAAAGAACTTGACCTCTAGTTGCTACCTTGGATCGTCCAATATGTCAATGCATGTCTTATATACCTTCTTTTAGACCTCCAAATCATTATGGCTTGTTCTCCTGATATGTAGTGGGCAACTTGTTCTATGTGTGTGCATATTTGGTACCTTGTGGTGATATGCATTGTGAGGGTTTCATATAGAGTATTTGCTTGATAGACTTATACAAGAAATCTTATTGTGAAAGGATGGTGCTAGAAGTTAACTTATGGTATGAAAATTGGTTTGGGGTTGATGGGTGGGTTTCCTTCTTGTTGAGGTGCAGTATTGTTCGACTTGTCGTTGCTTACCTTATGTTCTAACTCTACATGTGTAGTGTGTATATGAAAGGTGAGGGGTTGGCTAGTTGTACGAGGAAAGAAAGTGAAAACACCTTGTTAAAGAACTCGGATTAATCTTTAGGTTATTGTAATGGAAAAGACAAAGCAAGGATAGATTTGGGTAACGCCGTAACGATAAGTTGGGGTTCTAAGAATCTTGGTGTGTGTGTGGGGGGGCCGAGAGTGTCAGTGTTAGAGAAATGGAGTTAAATATTTTCCAGTGTGAGTATGGTATTTGAGTTCCACATTTTGACAAAACAAATATACTTTTTGGAAAATGTTTTTTTTTTCCTTGGGATCGTCTTCACTTCTGCATATAATTTAGGTATGGATATCTCTACGAGCTAGTGTAGCTCACCCTATCCTTTCAGGTACTCGCCATGGCTCTTAGCTTGGATTGCATGGAGTGCACATTGAGACGTCTCTTGGGAGCTTCATTGAAATCTTTAAGGAGTGGTTTATCATCAAGTTTAAATTCATGTCATGTACTTTACTTGCAATTGATGGTTGTTTCTTTTGATTAGATCATATGTAAAGCTATGTATAAACTCATCTCCTTGATTAATGTGAAATCTTTTTTTTAAGAGAAAGACTTTTGTTTATAGAAAATATATTAATATTTAGTTGAAAATCGAGGGCGTGACAACACAAGAGGTTATGATTTAAGTCATTAGCAAGTAAAATATGAGGGGTTTACCTTGGCACTGTGGCTCATGAATGAGCCAAGAAGGTTATCAAGAGAGCACGGAACCTCTTTTTGCATATCTCCTGGCAGCAGAAAGGCCTGGGATAATGCAAGGGCTGTCCCTTCAGATTCTACACTGTCTCGAGCAGTGACAAGTGGATTTCCATGAGTGAGTGGAGGAGCCCAAATAGGAGCTAGAGTTGATGAGGATTGAGGAAGGGGCCTTTCGTGTGAAGATTCCACCCGTTGACGTTTGTCCCGGTGGCTAGCTTCAATTTCTTCTTGGGAAAACCCAGGGGAAGGGGAACGTCAGTTTGAATATGTGCTCAACGACCATGGCCCTAAGAACCACTGTGGCTCCAAGCAATGCCACGACCTCGACCTGCACTGGGAATGGTGAGAAGGCTCCCAAGGTCGATTGGCTGGTTCATCTCTTGAGGAGAATGAGAAGGAGTGTAGCCGCTTGATGTGGATGTTGATGCTTCTTCGGCCAAAGTGATTGGCTCGCCTCGGAAGGGAGGCGTTTAAGAACATCTTTCTTCTCCTTGCTCGGGATGCGAGGTGGAGGGACCAGCAACTATCTGGTTATCGGCTGCACGGGTGCGACGATCAACAAACCCGCCACATGAGGCCCTAAAGCTAAGAAGAACTTGGGCTGCCCTTGCTCGGTTATCAAGATAAGTACCCTCTCCGTTGAAAGCTAACACCCTCCTGATATCTGCGACGTGGACTTGAGGGGTGATGATGTCATGACTTTGGTTGACGTTTGTGGCTACAATGATATACGCAACACAAAATATTAGTAAGAGCACGAAGAAGCTTTGACTAAAAACAGACAAAACAAGAGGAAAGCACTAACGTGGGCTCCCAAATCTGTGGGGGGCATGAAAACCTATCACTTGGCCGTCCTCATCTTTGGGTTCGAAGTTTCCCGTAATGATGAGGAAGTCATCATCGTCTCCCCGGGCGGAGTCAGAAAGTTCAAGCACAAGTCTTTTTTTGGAATCTCTACTTTTGAGATAGTAAGTGTAACGCCCCTAATTTTGGGAACGTTAAATGGACAATTTTATTTAAATTGAAGTAGAGTCATGCTTAATATTACATCATAAACCTAACAAAAGTATTTTTATTCAAATAAGGGAGGGAACTAGGGTTCTTATCTACTGCTCCGCTTCTTCCTCCATCTTGGCTAGTTCTTCGGCTCCAAAGGCTTCCAAGGTGAAGAGCTCGCCCTGTTCGTCTATGAGATCTGACACATTATACCGGCGTCGCCACCCATATAATATGCCAGGGTCACCAAAGGTAACATCATGAGCTACGAAAGCTCAATATAGTAAACCCTACCCACTAACCCTTAACTTATAAGCAATACATGCGAATTTAGCCAAACAGTCAACAATAACACATACATATTTGCTATCCATTATCGTTTGTGCCCATGGTCCTCTTTGTTTCTCCTACGCGACTTATTGTAGACCGTGTCACCATTTTCCTTTTTTTTTTTACCAAATCAACATTTCAAAAATCATTTTCAACACACCCAACCTCGGTTCTGCCATTCCGGGTTCCCGAGTATCCTCACAATGGTTCCGCCGTCCCGGGTTCCCATTGGCACACAAAACTTTGCTTTGGCTCCTCTCCGCGGATAACCAAGCTACACACCCAACCTTGGTTCAGCCATTCCGGGTTCCCGAGTATCCTCACAATGGTTCTGCCATCCCAGGTTCCCATTGGCACACACACATACACTCACATCTCACATAATGCCACCAAAATTGGTCATTATGTAGTTTCAAAATATTTCCTTCCTGGAAAACACATTTATCTTGTCGACCACACCCTAAGTGCCATGTTTCTAACGTTTTCGATTTTGGGTGTCACGTTTTCATGCAAGACTCCGCGGTTGGACATATCACATACGTAAACATAAATTAATCATTCAACGTGCTCTTACTACTCTTATCAAAGCAAATTTACTAACTATCATGCATTTAAACATTTTAGTAAAATGAGCTTGCTAATTATTCCTAATAATTTAACTTGCCTTATCATAAACAAAAATAACTAAAGTTATACTAGGGAGAATGAGTAGAGATTTATCTACCTTAATCCGAAACTAGTCGGGGCCGAATAAGCTAGTTGGAAAATTCTACGGGTGGTGAAACTCGCAAATCTGGACCAAACTTTGGATGGCAGTAACTCAGTCAATATTTGGCCGAATATGATCGTTCTTGGGTCAAAATTGAAGCTCTAAAAGTGCTCTACAACTTTTGTGAAGGAAGTTGATCCTAGAAACTACTTTAGGTAGGAGAAAAATGGTGATAAAGGAAGAGACAGTATGCTGTCTGGAACTGGAAATCTGAGATTTTTACTGAACTTCGGATGCCAATATCTTTGTCATTTCTTCACCGATTGGGGTGGTTCTTGGGTCTAACTTGAAGGTCTCGAAGTGCTCTACAACTTTTGTTGAACGAGTTAGTCCTAAGAACGAATATAAGTGGGAGAAAAATAAAGATTTGTGAAGGGCAGTAGGCTGTCTGGAAAATGGAAATGGTTTCTAGAGAGAAGTGAGAGCAAAGGGGTGAAGGTGTGAGTTGAAGCTTGAAGTGAGCATGCTATTATGGGCAAGGCATGCCCTCTCTCCTCCTCTCTCCCAAAATCTCTCCCCCTCTCCATATCTATTTGTTTTATTCAACTTGTCATTCTTTCTTTTGAAAGATCAAGATTTTACTTGCACCTTTCTACCTAGTTCTAGGCTTGCATGGCTAGTTTTGGTACTTTGGATTTGATCTTGGGAAGATTGGTTGAAGAAAGGAGAATGGTACAAGGTTTAAAATTAGTAAATGTACAACTAAGGACAATGGGCATGGATTTTTGCTTGATTAAGTGTATAGCCATGGATTGTGGTCAAGTCCAAGTACAATGGAAGAAGATCAAGCCAAGGTATAACCCGGTCTCTTCCTCTTTCTTTTCTCTTTCTCTCCATCCCTCTCTCTCTCTCTCTCTCTCTCTCTCCCTCCCTCTCGCATATATATATATATAATATAATATAATATATTATATACTTATTACTTTTATATACTTAGGTACAATATAATATATCTTTCAAGATTTTCTAGGCCAAGATTTTTCTAATAAACAAATCTATTTAACACATGATTTTATTACATATATATATTTATACATGTCCAAGTATTTATATAATAGTACTATGTACTCCAGTAAGATTTCCAATATCAAATAAACAATTTAAAAGAGCAAGATTTCTTATTAAAATAACCCTAATAAACACATGTGTACTTACTATAATAATGTACCAATGTACCTAGGAAATCTAGGGTATTAACTTCATAAGGTACATACATGTATATATATATATATATAAGTGTATTATCCAATGGGAAATCTTAGGAAATGATTTTTAATAAAATTCTAGTACCTATTGGAAGATTTACTCTATTATCTAATGGATAATATTTACCCTAGCATGTATTGATCAATGGATAAAAGTAATAAGAAAATTTACATATTTGAATAACAATAAAATAACCAAAATGTCCTTTTAAGCATGTATAAAAATCTATATTTAACTATATAATAGTACTTAACCAATTCTAGCAATGAATATCTTTAATAGAAAATTTAAGTTTTCTATTGTCCAATGGATAAAGATTTCCCTAACTTTTATTGTCCAAAGGGTAAAGAAAATATATAACAATTTTCTAGTCTAGGGTTGGAAAGGTTCACAAGGCTCAAAGATGGTCAAAAGGTCCATCTAGGGTTAGGGAATTGTAACTAGGTGAATTGGTTGTTTGGTTCCTTCAACTAGTCAGTTAGAAGCTAACTAGACTTGCCAAGTAGGGCCTAAAATCAAGAAATGAATTTTAAGGGGCTAAAATGTAATTACGACAAATTATAGGAATTAAAAGGAAATATTAGAAGCAATTTAAGTAATTAAAAGAAAATTCAAATATTTAACAAAATTTTTATTCACTAAAAATTAGAGTCGTTACAATAAGGGCATCTTTTATCCTCGAGACGCTAAACTGGATGATTTCATGGTAGAGGACAGTGATAAGGACTTCGTTCCTCTGGAGAGTCGTACGGGCCAGCATGAGAAACGTCGTAAGCATAGGACACCGGAGGATATGAAGGCGGACGCTAAACTAGATTAGGAGGAGTCGATTCCAAACAGGGGGTTCCAAAGTGAGAGGCAAATCAGCCGGAGAAGTTTTGGCAATGATAGCAACATCATCATTCAACTCCAAAATCATGGTTTGCTTTTCTGGACTAAAGCTTTGCATGGATATAATAAAAAGGGGATTATTGAATTCTATCAGAAATTAGACACTAGTGATGTGCTGACCTCTGGGAAAATTAAGTCGAAAGTAAATGTTAAAACTATTGTGGCGGATGTTGATGCAATTGCTAAGTATCTGCGTTACGAGAGTCCTGAAGGAGATATGATCAATTACCCTTGTGCCGAACTGATTGAATCGGATATTATTATCAGTGACCTTTACCCTACAGTTCATAATTTCGGGGTCCCCCCGCACAAACGACGGAAGTTTAGAGATACTTATCGAGTTTTGAATCAAGTGGTGCATTACAATCTCTATCCGCACAGGGCAGAGAATAAGCCCTCAAGAAAGAGTGCAGAGGTGATGTATGTATTCATGAATGATGCTGATTATAGGGCGAATTGGGCAAGGTTCGTCTTTGAGCAATTGGTAGATTTCAAGGGGGATACTTTTGGCACTGCCCGTTTGCCTTTTTCATGCATGATCACTACTTTTCTAAGGCAGAAAGGTATTTCAAAGGGGGTGTACGAAAAGCTTGAAGAACCATCTCCTAAGATTATCACCAAGGCTGAGCTTAAGAATAGCAAGTCCCAATCCAAGGTTTCCATAGCAGGTACATCGGCGGGCCCGTCAGCTTTTGTTCCACCAGAGCCATCTTTGTGGACGGTACCCGACCCTAAGGCTTCTCAAGAGAGTATATGGAGGAAGTTGTGTTGCCAGAACATCGCCATTTGGAATTGCATCTAGAAGGAGAAAAGCGAGAGGAAGAAGTTAGCAAGGGAGGTCGGGGAACTCAAACATGAGCTAAATTGGCATACGCGCTACATTGAGAGTACTACAGATGAGAAGTACGAGGCACCCCTAAGAGTTGAGGATGCTGAGAGTGAGGAGGAGGTTTTGTTTGGACCGGGCGATGATCCCGGAGGGCAGTGAGGAGGATGCTTGTGTCGGTGGTGTTCGTAGTAGTTTAAAATCCCTCAACTTGGTTGGGATGCTTGGTGGTTGATAGCCCACCTTTCTATCTCTTTATTGTCTTTAGTAGTTGAACTTTTATCTAGTAGTTTAACAAGTTTTTGTTGTGGCCGACATGTGGCCTTGACTTGGTAGTTCGAGTTGGTGGCGGTTAAAGGGTAGTTGAACCATGCTAGTATATGGCCGCCACCCCATTTTGCTAACCGTTCTTTCATTAAACCAAGGTCAATATATGCTATTAAGTCCTTAGTTGATTTGTAGTATGCCTTTATACCGTTTTGATTCAATTTTTGATGTTGTGAATATCTAGTTTGTGGCATGCTTTCTTTCGGTGTTTTCGTTTACGGCTTTGTAGTTACAAATTCTTTGCAGAGGTGCTCTCCACATATAAGGCATGGTACTTTTGTTCCCCATTGCCTAGCTTCGTGCACTTTTCTCTGGGATATGGTTAGTGGCGTGCAATTGTGCAACGTCCCAGATTTTTGGTAAATAAAAATTTCGTTAAATATTTGAATTTTATTTTAATTACTTAGGTTTACTTTTAAAATTCATTTAATTCCTATAGTTCGTCATAATTAGATTTTAGCCCCTTAAAAATTCGTTTCTTGTTCTTAGGCCCTACTTGGCAAGTCTACTTAGCTTCTACCCGACTAGTTGAAGAAACCGGACTACCAACTTACCTAGTTACTAGTTGAACCATTACCCATTGGTCCATAGATGTTAGGGTAATCTTTATCCATTGGACAATAGGCTTTTCTTTAAGATATGTTGATAAGGACAAGAATATAGTATTATATAGGGTATTTCCACAAGTGCAAAGGACAATTAGGCTTTGTTTATTAGATATCACCCCACCCCCCATTGTCCATTGGTTATTAACCGCTAGGGAAACTATTACCCATTGGGTAATAGCTCCAATCTTCCTGCTAGGCTTTGTTTATTAGATATCACCCCACCCCCCATTGTCCATTGGTTATTAACCGCTAGGGAAACTATTACCCATTGGGTAATAGCTCCAATCTTCCTTCTAAGTACAAGAATCCTATTCAAGTATTGATTTCTCATGTACTTTTATGCACTAACATATTGGGGTAAATCAAATCCCTAGATTTCTTAAGGTACTTTATTAATTAAACTAATGCAAGTACTTTATTGTTATTTTAATGGGGAGAATCCTAACCTATTATTTAATTAGGGTACTTGGTACCACTTCTATATTTAAATATTGAGCATTTGTACACATGTATCAAAACCCTAGATTTGTTTAGTACAATATCTATTAGTTTAATTAAAACATGTGCCTAATTAGAATTCTTTAATAGGGTATTTGATTTGAAAAAATGTAGTACTTTGTACTTTTATATTATCATATATGCATATATATGTATGT
Organism: Rhododendron simsii; assembly: GCA_014282245.1. Lineage (NCBI taxonomy): Eukaryota > Viridiplantae > Streptophyta > Magnoliopsida > Ericales > Ericaceae > Rhododendron > Rhododendron simsii. The sequence goes on from CM024953.1 coordinate 27,554,886, forward strand.
AGTGTACTAGGAGGGAAAGAGAGAGAGAGAGAGAGAGAGAGAGAGAGAGAGAGAGAGAGAGTTGACCGAGAGAGAGAGGAGGGAGAGAGAAGAGAGAGAGAGAGAAGAGAAAGAGGAAGAGATTGGATTGGACTTGGGCTTGATCTTCCATTGTACTTAAAATCCTTGGTTGTATATTCTTCCAAGCAAAATCTAACCTCCATTGTCCTATTTTGTACATTTATCAATTTTAATCTATGTACAAACTCTCCTTTCTTACAGAAATCTTCCAAGATCAAATCCAAGGACTAAACCTAGCCATGCAAACCTAGAAATTAGACCTTGATCTTCCAAGAAAGCTTGATTTTTGGAATAAAAAAAATGAGATATGGAGAGAGAGAGAGGGGGCCGGCCTTGAGGAGGGAGAGGAAGAGCCTTGCCTATAAATAGAAGCTCACTCCAAGCTTGAACTCACACCTTCACTCCTTGCTCCAACTTCTCTCTAGAAATTCTAAGTGTTCTTGGTTCAAAAGTTCAAAGTTTCTTGAGAGTTCTTGAGAGAAACCACCAAACCACTTCCAAAACCACCACTAGATCTCTAAAGTAGCTTAGTGTAGTTAGAAAGTTGTTTCTAGGAATAGAAAAGATCATCTCTCTTCCTTTCGAAGCAATCTGGAGCCGTTACGCCTCCAAATCACAAAACCGACGACCAATTCACCGTAGCCGACCACCACCAAGAAGTAAGGTAGGAATCCTAGCCCATTAACTCTATGAATTGTATAAAATCGTATGTTGAAGAATTGAACGTCATTAAGAAGAAACTTTGATCATTTTTTTTAATGGATAAGGTTATCTGTTAATGTTGGAAATGCATGATTTATATTCGCTCATGGTGATTCAAGCATGCTAAATAGTATGGAGTTGGATGATTTTGTTGGACTAGTTTCAAGGTTTTGTTGAATGCTTATTTGTGTGGAAATTCATACCACAGAGTCTTGCATGAAAACGAAACACAAAAAATCGAGAAAATTAGAAACATGGCACCTAGGGTGTTGTCAACAAGAAAAATGTGTTTTCCGGGAGAGGAAATATTTTTGAAACTACGTAATGACTAGTTTTGGTGGCATTATGTGAAGTGTGTGTGTGTACCATGGGAACCCGGCGCGGCGGAACCATTGTGAGGATACTTGGGAGACCGGCGCGGCGGAACTGAGGTTGGGTGCGTGGCTTGGTTATCCATGGAGAGGAGCCAATGCAATTATGTGCCAATGGAAACCCGGTGCGGCAGAGCCATTGTGAGGATACTCGGGAACCCGGAACGGCGGAACCGAGGTTGGGTGAGTTAAAAAGGAGTTTTGGAAAAAGAAAAGTGGGAATAACGACACGGTCCATGATGAGTTAGAAAAGTCAACACTAACGTTAGTTTGAATTAGGAATGTGGTTTTGATTAACTGTTTTGTCGATATGCATGAACTATGTAGAATTGTTGTTATTATGATCTTTTGTTCATAAGTTAAGAGTAGTGAGTAGGATTATACTATTAAGCCTTCGTAGCTCATGGTGTTACCTTTTGGTGATCCTGACATATTATATGGGTGGCGACGCCGGTATAATATGTCAGATCTGATAGATGAACAGGGCGAACTCTCCACTTTGGAGGCGTTTGGAGCCGAAGAACTCGCTAGGATGGAGGAACAAGAAGAGCAGTAGTTAGGAACCCTAGTTCCCTATTTTGTGTTTAAAATTACTCTTATGAGAGTTATGTTGTAATAATGAGCAGTGACTCTCTTTAAATTCTGAAATAAATTATCCTTTTAACGTACCTAAAATTAGGGGCGTTACAACTCTGTATCAGAGCTTTAGGTTCAAAACCTCGGCCCTGGGTAGAATGGGTAGAACCATAAGATAGTTTGACCGTTGCACAAACGTGAATTGAGTTTAAGTTTACCGTCCCAAATTGGGTGGAATTCTGGCAAAATAATCTTCGGATTGAAGCAAGGCGCGGAAATTGGCAGTACCACCGAGTTGGGAATTCCCGAACAATTGGATGATGACTTAAATCAAGGATCGAATATGGAACATAGAAACTTGGAAAAGTTTTCTCTAAGCTTTTATAAAAACTTCTTTTTAAAATTTTTACTAATAAAACTTTTTCTTGTTGATGAAAACTTCGATCGATCTGTTAGTCGAGGCCTATCAACCTAGAAATACCATAGAAGGAATAACAATTCAGCACTTAGAAAATCCCAACTTCATTGCCGCAGTACTTGCCCGAAAAAAAAAAAAAGTTCAACAAAATACTCCTATTCCCGTCGAGAAGGACCCCTGATTTCCAGAAAAGTTCCCTATTTTATCCAACTTCTATGAGTATTTTGGTGTCCTACCCTCAATGCCAAACTCCGAGGTAGGGAACCTCGAGGAGGGCGAGATATCGAGGAGGCCAACTAGGCATGTCTTAGGCCGACCTAGTGGTCGTTGTAATCCTTCGGGATGTAGGATGTTGAAGAATAGAATCACCCATGTCTAAAGCTGTACTTTTGTTAATGAGTAAAAGATGTGTTATTGTGTTTGCCTACATTGTTAAGTCTAGTATATAACTATCTCTATTTTTGGTAGCTGTCAAACGTACCACAAGGAGGATGCCCACCCTTTGCCCCACAAGTGTTGACCGACTACCGGTCATTGCTAGCACCGAAACATACAAAACCAACACCCCTGAGGGAGGATGACATGGAGCTCTATGAAGTTCCAATCACTTGGGAGATACCCCCACCAGTGGTGACTCCGGAGCCCTTTCCACCTAACCAAAGCCCTGCACCACCTGTACAGAGCTTCGTGCAATCATTCGATCATATCATGTCCACCCTAGAATTGGAGGCTGCAATGCTAAATCCCTCCCAGTACTACCTAGAACCACTGGAGGAACCACCCATCTTAACTATGGATGAAATGCTCGCACCAGAACGTGAGCGTCTTCTTAAGGAAGAGGCCGCTATCGGGAAGAGCTACAAGATGTGGCTGAGAGAAGTCTTTGGAACCAGTCCACCTTAGAATGTCGAGGCCACGAATTAGAATAAAGCTTTATAAGCTGTAGTAGTATTGTAGTAGGAATATGAAGTATCATCCCAACTTGTCTTAGGAAATCTATCTTATGTCTCTACTTAGTTGCCTTTCATAGTAGAACTCTATGCTTTTGATTGTAATTTTCTACTTATCTATGAAAAGTTTGTCTTTATTAAAAGAGCACTGTTGCATACTATATGCTTTTAAATACCAATTGCAAAAAGGAAATAGTTTAGTTAGATTAAAACTCCCCTTTCGATTTTCATTCATAGATGGCGAATCAACGCAATGGACTAGGACACGATAATGGAAGACCCTCTAACCCTAACCCCGACCTAGCTCAAGTCATGCAAGCACTCGTAACCGCCCTGAACGCTAACCGCCAAAACCAGAACCATAACGACGGACCTATGACCCGAACCCAAGCGATGAACGAGTTCTGCAAACGTCGACCCCCGACCTTCAAGGGAGATACCAACCCCACCATGGCTGAAACATGGCTGAAGGAAGTCAAGGTGATCCTGGACACCTTGGAGATCACCCGTGATGGAGATCGCGTAGCCTTAGCCACATACCAGTTGAAAGGAGAAGCCCGTTACTGGTGGGATCTGATGGAGGCAACCCATGCAATAGCCACCATAACATTTATCGAGTTTGAAACCTTATTCCTCGACAAATACTTTCCCACGCCAATTCGTTTGGCCAAGGAACAAGAGTTCCAAAACCTGAAACAAGGAACGATGGCCGTCACCTAGTACGCAGCCAAGTTCGAGGAACTGTCACGTTATGCCCTAGACTCCATCCCGAACGAGGACAGGAAGGCTAGGAGATTTGAGTGGGGACTAATGACTGCTCGAAAGGCTATGGTGGCGCAAGCTTTTACCACCTATGCAGAAGTGGTGAAGTGTGCTCTTCGGCTAGAGAGTGAGGAGACTGACTTCAAAACCCGGTGGAGGAAGGTGAATAATAGCACCGATGGATCAATCCGAACCCAGAGCCCCAACAGCAACCATGGACCCTACCCCACCAAACCCTCTATCCCGCCTCAAAGCAACCAACCCTGGAAAACTGCAATCCCCGGAAGTGGCGAGCAGAAGAGAGGTGGTCAAGACATAGCGACAGTTCAATGCTTCAACTGCCAAGCTATGGGACACTATAAGTGCGACTGCCCCCAACTTCAAAGGGAGAGGATTGGAAGCTTTGGAAATCAGAAGGCTCAACAACCTGAGCAGGCCGGTTTTGAAAAGCAAAACCCTAGAGTCCCATCGCAGCAACAGAATGGGCAGAATAAGGAAAAGCAGCCCATGGGATACCAGTAAAGCACTGGAGGGCGTATCTTTGCGCTGTGGATTGAGGAACAAGAGCAGGATCCCTCTGTGATCCAAGGTACGCTCCTATAATATCCGCGTACAAGCCTTGTTTGACTTTAGAGCATCACATTCCTTTATATTTATTGCCTGCGTAACCGCACTAGCACTAGAAACAGAACCCCTAAGTACGAGTATGAAAGAAACATCACCGTAAGGGGAGAGTATAGCTGTTAGTCTAGTGTGTAGAAGGTGCGAACTAGAAGTGGCCAAATTGCGCCTAACCTGCAACCCTAGAGTGATCAACATGGCGGATTTTGACATAATCTCGGGGATGGACTGGCAATTAAGACATCAAGCGGTCATCAGAAGATAGTGACAGCTTATACCATAGGAAGGACTCATTTCCTTTTAAGGGGGATAGACAAACGGCGAGTTCGGCGACGAAAAGATCAAAAGGCAGAACCAACTATTTGGATGGCTAGCTAGTCTCCAAATGGAAGAAGCCGACAGAATGGAAGTTGGATTATCACACATCGTTTGCAAGTACGCCGATGTTTTCCCTGAAGAGCTTCCTGGCTTACCACCCCAAAGAGAAATAGACTTCTCTATAGAACTCCAACTGGGAATGGCACCAATCTCTATGGCGCCGTACCGAATGGCCCCTGCTGAGCTAAAGGAGCTTAAGACCCAATTGCAAGAGCTATTGGACAAAGGGCCTATCAAGCCGAGTACATCACCCCAGGGAGCGCCTGCACTGTTTGTGAAGAAGAAAGAAGGGACGCTTCGACTATACATCTACTATAGGGAGCTACATCAAGTCACCATCAAGAAGCGGTATCCATTGCCAAGGATCGATGACCTATTTGATCAATTAAGAGGAGCACGAAGGACACATTTGAATGGTACTACAAGTACTCCGGGATAGCCAACTTTATGCCAATGCAAGAATATGCGAGTTCTGGCTAGAAGTGGTTAAGTTCTCGGGGCACATGGTATCCAAGGATGGAATCAAGGTGAACGGAAGTAGGGTCGAAGCAGTACTAAATTGGAAATATCCAGAAGTCGACGCTGCCAAAGGCTTATTTTTCCATGACAACAAAGATTCTTTCAGTGCCTTTGCTAATAATATCCGAGATTGTAGATTATCGTAGGGATTGTTTGCTGATTTACCCCTGAAATGAGGATGGTGTACTTATGCCTTACGATTATGGAGTTAATCTGCTCAAGTGAATCCGTTGTTTCCTAGTTTTGGAAATGGGTTTAAAATCGTTCGGTGGGGACGGATCGTGCTAAGGGAACATTTGTAGGGTATGAGTCTGCATGATGATTTGGTGGAAGTTTTGCATTTGGTATTGACATTGCGGTGGAAACTACATCAGAGGCGTACAACGAGGCGAATTGTTCAACGGCTGAAGCAACTTCAACCCCGCTTTGTTAAGCAAGTGATGAGGCTTATTTCGAGTAATAAAACATGTAAAGGATTGATGGTGACCAGCTCCTATTTTTAAGGGGGACAGACGATGATTCCAAGACTAGTATAGCGACCAAGTCTAATTCGTAGTCACACGCCAATTCTGGGGACGAAATTGTTTTAAGGGGGATAGATTGTAACGGCCCTGATTTTCGGTAAATAAAAATTTCGTTAAATATTTGAATTTTATTTTCATTACTTGGGTTTACTTTTAAAATTCCTTTTAATTCCTATAGTTCGTCATAATTAGATTTTAGACCCTTAAAAATTCGTTTCTTGTGTTTAGGCCCTACTTGGCAAGTCTAATTAATTAGCTTCTAACCGACTACTTGAAGAAACCGGACTACCAACTCACCTAGTTACTAGTTGAACCATTACCCCTTGGTCCATAGATGTCAGGGTAATCTTTATCCATTGGACAATAGGCTTTTCTTTAAGATATGTTGATAAGGACAAGGATATAGTATTATATAGGGTATATCCACAAGTGCAAAGGACAATTAGACTTTGTTTATTAGATATCACCCCACCCCCCATTGTCCATTGGTTATTAACCGCTAGGGAAACTATTACCCATTGGGTAATAGCTCCAATCTTCCTGCTAAGTACAAGAATCCTATTCAAGTATTGATTTCTCATGTACTTTTATGCACTAAAATATTGGGGTAAATCAAATACCTAGATTTCTAAAGGTAATTTATTAATTAAACTAATGCAAGTACTTTATTGTTATTTTAATGGGGAGAAACATAACCTATTATTTAATTAGGGTACTTGGTACCACTTCCATATTTAAATATTGAGCATTTGTACACATGTATCAAAACCCTAGATTTGTTTAGTACAATATCTATTAGTTTAATTAAAACATGTGCCTAATTAGAATTCTTTAATAGGGTATTTGATTTGGAAAAATATAGTACTTTGTACTTCTATATTATCATATATGCATATATATGTATGTAGTGTACTAGGAGAGAGAGAGAGAGAGAGAGAGAGAGAGAGATTGCTGAGAGAGAGGGGAGAGAGAGAGAGAGAGTTGGCCGAGCGAGAGAGGAGGGAGAGAGAAGAGAGAGAGAGAAGAGAAAGAGGAAGAGATTGGATTGGACTTGGGCTTGATCTTCCATTGTACTTAAAGTCCTTGGTTGTATATTCTTCCAAGCAAAATTTAACCTCCATTGTCCTATTTTGTACATTTATCAATTTTAATCTATGTACAAACTCTCCTTTCTTACACAAATCTTCCAAGATCAAATCCAAGGACTAAACTTAGCCATGCAAACCTAGAAACTAGACCTTGATCTTTCAAGAAAGCTTGATTTTTGGAATAAAAAAATGAGATATGGAGAGAGAGAGAGAGAGGGGGCCGGCCTTGAGGAGGGAGAGGGAGAGGGAGAGCCTTGCCTATAAATAGAAGCTCACTCCAAGCTTGAACTCACACCTTCACTCATTGCTCCAACTTCTCTCTAGAAATTCTAAGTGTTCTTGGTTCAAAAGTTCAAAGTTTCTTGAGTTTCTTGAGAGTTCTTGAGAGAAACCACTTCCAAAACCACCACTAGATCTCTAAAGTAGCTTAGTGTAGTTAGAAAGTTGTTTCTAGGAAGAGAAAAGATCATCTCTCTTCCTTTCGAAGCAATCCGGAGCCGTTACGCGGCCAAATCACAAACCGACGACCAATTCACTGTAGCCGACCACCGCCAAAAAGTAAGGTAGGAATCCTAGCCCATTAACTCTATGAATTGTATAAAATCGTATGTTGGAGAATAGAACGTCATTAAGAAGTAACTTTGATCATTTTTTTAAAGTAGATAACGTTATCGGTTAATGTTGGAAATGCATGATTTAAATTCGCTCATGGTGATTCCAGCATGCTAAATAGTATGGAGTTGGATGATTTTTTTGGACTAGTTTCAAGGTTTTTTTGAATGCTTATTTGTGTGGAAAGTCACACCGCGGAGTCTTGCATGAAAACGAAACACAAAAAATCGAGAAAGTTAGAAACCTGACACCTAGGGTGTTGTCAACAAGAAAAATGTGTCTTCCAAGAGAGGAAATATTTTTGAAACTACGTAGACCAGTTTTGGTTGCATTATGTGAAGTGTGTGTGCGCGCCATTGGGAACCCGGCGCGGCGGAACCATTGTGACTTGTGAGGATACTCGGGAGATCGACGCGGCAGAACCGAGGTTGGGTGCGTGGCTTGGTTATCCGTGGAGAGGAGCCAATGCAATTGTGTGCCAATGGGAACCCGGTGCGGCGGAACCATTGTGAGAATACTCAGGAACCCGGAACGGCGGAACCGAGGTTGGGTGAATTAAAAAGGAGTTTTGGAAAAAGAAAAGTGGGAAAAACGACACGGTCCACGATGAGTCAAAAAAGTCAACACTAATGTTAGTTTGAATTAGGAATGTGGTATTGATTAACTGTTTTTTCGAAATGCATGAACTATGTAGAATTGTTGTTATTATGATCTTTTGTTCATAAGTTAAGAGTAGTGAGTAGGATTATACTATTGAGCCTTCGTAGCTCATGGTGTTACCTTTTGGTGATCCTGACATATTATATGGGTGGCGACGCCGGTATAATATGTCAGATCTGATAGATGAACAGGGCAAACTCTTCACTTTGGAGGCGTTCGGAGCTGAAGAACTCGCTAGGATGGAGGAACAAGAGGAGCAGTAGTTAGGAACCCTAGTTCCCTATTTTGTGTTTAAAATTACTCTTACGAGAGTTATGTTGTAATAATGAGCAGTAACTCTCTTTAAATTCTGAAATAAATTATCCTCTTAACGTACCTAAAATTAGGGGCGTTACAGGTTGCATATGTGTTAGCCATATCCTTCTTTTTAAACTCAGATACAGTCTTTTGTAATTTGGTTGGAATGTGCTCAATACTTAGTTATCTGTCTTGGTTTTTAGCTGTTAGTTGTAAGTTTGAATAAATTTATTTTTGGAACTCTTGCTAGCTTGATACGGTGGGGGCATGTGCTAGGTGTTTAACCGGAAGGATTCATCTATTTTGTTTTCAATCACTCTGTCTAGTTTTGTTTAATTTGCTAGGGACTAGCAAAGTTCAAGGTCGGGGGTATGATAAGCACCCAATGTTGCAGATATTTGGTGCTCTAGTCCTGTAGTTTGTGGTTTAGTTACGTTTAATTTATCATTTTTACTCGATATTGCACGTGAGGTATTTTGTTGAGCTATGTAGGTGAAACGTGCAAATAAGGTGCATTCTGATGCCAAGAACTTCCATGAGGGAAACTGAGCACTCAAGGCCTTGTGGTGCCCTACCACTAAGTCCCTAAAGTCAAGGGTGAATGCCCAGAGGATGCTCAGAGGATTTCAAGGCAAGATTGGAAGCCTGCCATTGAAATCTGTAGTTTTTAACAATGTTATCGATAACATTGTTGGAGGTTATCGATACCATTTTGTGATCTTAGTTCAGAAGTTGTCCAGCCTTGAGGGTATCGATGACGTTGTTTTGAATTATCGATACCATGCATCTACGAGGAATTTCAAACTGATGTTATCGATACCTTTGTTTAGGGTTTCGATAACATTGGTCTCCTGTAGATATTTTTGCTGCTTTTTCAACTTTCCATTAATGGAATACTTGCCACTTTTGGCAAGTTTAGGGATATTTTGTGGAGAGAAAAGGTTGAGTAGTATAAGTACCACTCTCTCTCCCCCCTTAGTCATTACTCTCACATTCAATATACCTTTAAGTCTTTCTAGCTTTTAGAACTCCATTAAAGCTGTAGAGCCCCGTATTTTCAAAAAATCTTTTAAATATTTTTATAAATGCTAGAATAAGGAATTTGTGGAGTTTAATTGATTTGGGATCAATGTGATAGAGTTATAAGTGGAAGGGGTGCTAGTGTAAGGTGTATATGTATGGATATATATGTATATATATATATATATACACACACATAGTCCGGATCTTATAAGGGATCCCGCACGGGCTTTTCATGCGGGACTCCCCTTTTTCGATCGAATTGCGACGATCCGAGCCGCACAAAGTGATTAGAACGTGATTTTAAGGGTACCCGCGAGAAATCGGCAAAAAAAAATGATCGAGAAGGGCTTGATCCGAACAGTTTTTTATTGAATGGTTTAGTAAAACTCTGCTCGGAACAAGCCCTTCCCGATCATTTTTTTTGCTGATTTCTCACGGATACCCTTAAAATCATATTCTAAACACATTGAGTGGCTCGGATCGTCGCAATTCGATCGAAAAAGGGGAGTCCCGCATGGTAAGCCCGTGCGGGATCCCTCATTGGATCCTAAATGTGTGTGTGTGTGTGTATATATATATATAGCAGTGTGTGGGTGTAGAGAAACAAACTTTCCCAAACACACACACACGCACCCCACGCCTCTCTCTCCATCGGCTCTCTCCTCTCTCTCTCACCCTCTCACTCAAAAATTCCACTTCAAGTTCAAAACCCACCAAGATCCTTCACCAAATCATCATCCCCACAGGCTCTCGACCTTGGGTTTCGTTGGAGCAAGCTCGGAGATGAGTTTTCTTGCTCGGTTTCAATTTTGGAGTTCTAGGGCTTAATCGATCTCTTGGTTTTGGTTTTGATAATTGAGGTAGGGATTTCTTACTCTCTCTACATGTTTATGAGTTAATTGTGCGCCAAAAATCATGCTCTAGTTGGTTGGATTCGAAGTTATGCCTTTTCTTGATTTTTCTACAAATCGCCCACTGTAATGCAGTGGTACCGATACCTACTTTTTGAGGTACCAATACCTTGACTATGATTGCTCACTGGATTGGTTTGGTACCGATACCTACTTTTTGAGATATTAGTACCAATGACTCAGAAAACTGTTTTGAACTCTATTGATCATTCGTCGATTGTATTGACTCCTGATCACTTCTAACACTCTCTAATAACATTCTAATCATCTCTAAACATGATTGCTCGCATTCCAAAGATTCGTTGTTCATCCCCCACTCTTTTGGCTCCCATTACAATAAAGAAAGGCGTAAAACTAATGATATGGCTCCCATTATTATGTGAGAATTGTGGCATATTTATGAATGATATGGACTTGTCATATGTCGTGCTTACATTATAGCGGCTTGTGGAACAAAAAATTACAATTTAGAACGATAGAATGATACGAAGAAAGCCACGGATCCACTACAAGGTGAGATGCCGGAAAACGGGACTCACGGGGTCACAAATGCTCAAAAGTGCACAAGAAAGCCACGGATCCACCGCACGGTGTGATGCCGGAATGACTACGGGATGCACGGGGTCCCGAATGCTCGGAAATGAAATCGAGAATACTTGACATAATGAAAGCGGAGAACTTAGAGATTGTTAAGCTTCATGTAATGAAAACGGTGTCGGTTATCATGTCATATCATCTTGCTCTGGTTCATGTGAAAAACCTTATTGTTGCCATTGTTCTTTTTGGTGCATCAACCATCTCATATGCATATAGTTTGAGCAAAGATTTTTCTACTGGGCTAGTGTAGCTCAACCTATTATTATTTTCAGGTACACCTCAAGGGCATTAATGTGGAATGCTTGATGTGCATATGACTTCATCTTTGTAAAATTCTTCTGGGAGATGTAATTGTAATTTTGAGCTATTCTTTTGACTTGAAAATTATGTAATCTTTAAACTTGCTGTCTTTTGCTTAACTATGAAATTTGGGGCCGGGGTGCCATTATTGTAAACTTTGAAAACTTGATTGTTCTCTCGGATGAATTATGGGAAGCATTTTCGGGTATTATGACGTATTGTAGCGAAGGACTTTTATTGGAAATGCTATTATTATTATTATGTTGAAAATCCAGGGCGTGACAAAAGCTTTTAACCTTTTATGAGAATTCCTTGAAGAACATCTTAAGTTATTAGTCATTTATTATTTTCTCGTTTATTAAAGTTGCTTGTACGGCTTGGATCTTTCTTAATATCAAGTTTGTTTTCGTTTTCATTGGTTAAAAATCATGTCTCATTTTTATGCTTTCTTTTGTGCTTTAGCTATGAGTGAGTAGTCGCTTGGGTAAGTCTCGGGGTAATCTTTCCCGAGGACTTAGGTGGTAATTTGGTTCTCAAACCTTCGGGCTTAAAATCATGGTTTTTTGGAATCAAACTAACCTAGCCATTTTGGTCTAAGAGAGGGGTGTTAACTCCTCAGCATATTGTTTAGTCAAGCAGTCTTGGCAAGCGACATACCGAAGGCTCGTGGCCTCCTACGTGTTAGATTCATTAGCAAAAATAAGTTAGTTTAGTTCCAATTAATCACATCTTTTGATAAATGTAGACTTTAAAGCTAAATCTTCCGGGCGTGACCATGCGGTCGTGTCTCTCGCCTGAGTTATAATCGAAAACCGGTAACGGCCTTTGTCAAGGGATAGATGATCCTTAGACTTACCTCTTTTAAGTTCATTAAGAACATTTCTAGTCTTTTTCCTTAGTATTTCCACTTTCAAAGCAAAACCAAAGAAGTTGGCCATCTTAAACGCCGAAATCCACCTTATAAAACCTACAATCCGATTAATCTATCTCTGAATCCCTGTGGTACGATCTCAGTCTTACCGATTTATTATGCTATCGATGATCTAGCCCTACGCTTGAGGTTTTCTCAACCTTATACTTGAAGGCAAGGTTGTTGCATTAAGCAGTAACCCTAAGAAATGTCAAGATAGTCAAAGCCTTTGACTAATTCGTTCTCAAAGTTTCAACTTTGAAGCTGGAACAACTCGGTGTAGATGATGTGATACCGAAATCAGGGCGGCGTAGGCAGCAGTGTGCCAGTTAGCCTAAGCGATGTAAGTGATTAGCACTTAACCTGGGTGGTGTAAGTATCATGGGATTCTTTCCGTTGTTCCTTATTTTCTGTTTGAAACCTCGATCGGAAGTTAGACAAAGACTTATAAAGTCTTGATTTCCCAAAGTCTCATTGATCCAAGGACTTTGAAATTTGATAACGTGCACCATTGAGATGCACAACTCTTCATCGGGTCATAACAAGCATAAGACAGACTCAAAAGAGGGACAACCTAGAAGCCGCCATAAACATACTCCTACGCAAAACGGTATATAGTTATAGTGCATGAGATAGGGAAAGCAGTAACAGGTAGACAATACATGGGGGTTAGATGCAAATAATCTTACCGTGCAGGTACATGTCCTAGTTTGGAGAGTTCTAGTGCTTTTGTATATATAAAGGCCGGTTTTGGTTTTGTCACGCCGTCGATTTTTAACATAAATAAATAATCCTTTTCAATAAAAGAACTTCGCATAATATAGATAGTACCCAAAGAGAGTTTCCATGTGATCACTTACAAAACCAAGTCCCCAAGCTTTAAGATTTACAATATTGACAAGAAGGCCCAAAATTTCATGGTTAGCCAATGACGTAAATTTAAAGGATACATGATATCTGAAGTTAAAAGAGTTCAAATAAATTTACAATTACATCTTTTCAAGAGATCAAACAAAAGATGATTGAACCACTTCTCAATGACGGCTTTCGAAAAGATATGAAGTCAAGCATGCACACCATGCACTCTGCATCAAGATTCTTGAGATGTACTTGAAATTGACAATAGGTTCAGCTACACTATCCCTGTAGAGAAATCTATACTCAAGTTATATAAAAATGCGATGAAGCATGCAACTAGAGTGAATGAATTTCAACAAACTAACGTGAGATACAAGAGCTACCACTACGAATAGACGAACGAAGATTGAAGAATCGTGGACGTCCTTCAGATGTCCCTAACCATTCATACGTCAACTAGAAGCAACATTTAAACTTATACCATTCACCATAGAGCCTCATTTCATAAAACTTTACTTTTTGATTTCCAAAACAATTTTGAGAAGACTCAAGACCATTACAGGTCAAACTCCGTTGCTTCGAGCTTGAATACCGGAGTCCGTTGATTTGTGTCCAAATACTGGATCCGTTGATTCGCTCAAGAATACCGGAGGAGTTTTGACAAAAATCCTCTTTTCAAAATCCAAATTACTTTCTTTAATAAAACCTTGATAAAACCAATCTTTCATTCTCTTTTTCGACAATCACATTCCCAAGCAACAAACAATCCAAACATCAACATAGACTTCTGAAGTCAATCAAAATTCTCTTCATCATCATTCAACCGTGTTACCACCCCTTGTGTTACATTGAATTCTCTGCACTTGGGTTTTCGCATTACCACACCTTGCATTGCAGGACCCTCAATTCAAAATTCATAACTCACATAAACATAAAAGCATTATCAATCCGTATATAAGCAGACATCATTTTTCAAGTTCACATTCGTTCATACATCATCAACAATGTATTACAAACTCATAAGCATATCCCATTGCATATTGATAAATACTTTAAGTCCACGTTATTCCTCTAAGTCTTTCATGACGCCCTACGTCGCGTACCGAACCCACGATGACTCCATGATACATCGCCGGCTAGGTTCTAAACGAGAATCTTATAGAACGAGTGCCAAAGGAACCTAGAGAGCTCAACAAGACGAGGCATGAGGATACGAGTCACAATACTACTCATCAGATCACTAGACAAGCTCATGTCCACCCATAACACTCACCACATTACCCCTTATTGTCCACGATACTCCTATCAACCTTACGGTACATTCCCTACGCAACGACATTAATATTATACTCCAACAAGTGCCAAGAGACAAAATCGAACAACGAGCCATTAGGACACAAGCAATCATACCCAAGAGTGACTTAAACATGTTCTAATCATATAGGGAGTTATAACACGGAACGAAAACAACCATAACTTTCTGTGTATAGACATCGGCAGACTGACACACCTCTACTCAAATGGTCATAACTTTCTGTGTACTAAGATTTTTAAGGTGATTCCGGTGGCAAATGAAAGCTGACTTCAAGACTTTCGAATTGATATTAAGTTTGCATGAAACAGACATCGGGCGAAGAAGTTATGGCCGTTTGAAGTTGGCTGCAACTTAGAAAACGGGCAGAATTTCTAGATTCGACTGAAATACAAAACCCAACCTCAAGCACGAAACAAAGCACAATCTAGGTACATAAACATCATATAAACACATAACAAGAGTAAGAAATCCCTACCACAATGGCTTTTGAGCAAAACCCTAAGTACACCAAGTGCAGCTTTAATCTACCAAGAACAAGCTCCTTTCAAGCTTTGCTACAAAATTTAGAGTGTGTATAACCCAAAAACAAGATAAACAAGCATGGATCAATAAGTGATTGAGTCGAGAGTAAGAAAAACGTGATTGAGAGCCAAGGAGTGAGAACAAGAACACAAAACTTGTAACGCCCCGAATTTTGGGTACGTTAAATAGACAATTTTATTGAACACTAAGATAGAGTCTGACTCAATATTACATCACAGAGTCTTACAAGAGTACAATTATTCAACAAGGAAGGGAACTAGAGTTCTTAACTACTGCTCCGCTTCTTCCTCCATCAGGCTAGTTCTTCAGCTCCAAAGGCCTCCAAGGTGTAGAGTTCACCCTGTTCATCTATGAGGTCTGACATATTATACCGGCGTCGCCACCAATGTAATATGTCAGGGTCACCAAAAAGGTAACACCGTGAGCTACAACGCTCAATAGAATAACCCAAACCCTCTAACCCTTAACTTACAAACAATACATCAAAAAGTCAACAATTTCCACATAACACATGCTAATCTAGCCAAAATAATTAACAATGACACATCCGCATTCGATATTAAATCAACGTTGGTGTCCAAGAGTTATGAGTTTCTCCTACGGGACTCATCGTAAGCCTTGTCTCCATTTCATATACCGTTTAACATTTCCAAAATCATTTTTACACACCCAACCTCTGTTCTGCCGTTCCGGGTTCCCGAGTATCCTCACAATGGTTCCACAGCACCGGGTTCCCATTGGCACACTTTGCTTTGGCTCCTCTCCGCGGATAACCAAGCCACACACCCAACCTTGGTTCCGCCATTCCGGTCTCCCGAGTATCCTCACAATGGTTCCGCCGCACCGGGTTCCCATTGGCACACATACACACACACATCTCACATAATGCCACCGAAACTGGTCATTATGTAGTTTCAAAAATACTTCATTCTTCAGAACACATTTTCCTTGTTAACCACCCTAGGTGTCATGTTTCTAACTTCCTCGATTACGGTATCTCTTTTTCATGCATCGACTTCCGCGGTAGGACTTTCCACTTAAGAGATCATAAATGATTCACAGTAATCTTGAAACTAAACTAGATTACTAAACTAACAAGATCATCCAACTCAATATTATTTAGCATGCTCAAATCACAACTTAAAGCATAACGCCACATGTACGGACGCCCTTGGAGTGATAAATCACTTATGCTTTATCAACAACCACAAGTAATGCAAACAATTCATGTATACATGCTCATAACCATCCTAAAGATCAAAATACGAATACTTACATTCAAATGTTAAAATTACTATCCTTCGAAACTCGTTCTTTCTTTCTTTTTGGGAAGTTCAAAATCACATATGTTTCTCCGAAAATAAAGTTTATGAGTTCAACATACTCTCCATCCTTTTCATTATTTCAAAAGAAGCACCTTTCGAATATTTTCATGCATTTCTAACATTGACGGAAATAGATAACCTTATCATAAACTAAAATAACTAAAGTTATACTAGGGAGAATGAGTAGAGATTAATCTACCGTTCTTCTTGGCGGTAGTGAAGACTATGAAAGGTAAGTTGGCGATCGGACGGAGTGACTTCCTACGGTTGGCTTCCGGTAGCTTCGAAAGAGAAAGGTTTCTCTCGAAACTAAGTCTTGACCATAACTACTACAACTTTTGGATCGAGAGGGTGGTCGAGTGGCAGTTTAGTGGCGGCCTTGGATGAGTTTCTTGAAGAATACAAGAAGAACTTCAAGAACAAAAAGAACAAAGGAAGAATACAAGTTTTTCTAGAGAGAGAAGTTGCTAGGTGAAGGTGTGAGTTGAATGACATGAGTGTGGCTCTATTTATAGCAAAACCTTGGCTATTATCCAAGGGATAAAATTTTCCCTAGCAATTTTTGTCCAATGGGTAAAAGGCTTTGAATGACTAGATTTTGTACTTTAGGAAATCTAGGCTTTTATATAATATGATATATGTACCCATGTCCACATATTTAAATATATAAGTAGGTACCAAGTATCCAATATAAAATTACAAGATCAGAATCCCTTATTAAAATAATCTAAATTAGCACATGTCTCTTATTAAAATATTGGATTTTGTACCTAGAGAATCCTAGAGTATTAAGTCTACAAAGTACTTACATATACATATATTAGTATTTCAACACATGGGAAATCTAGGAAATGGTTTATTAAATAACCCTTGTATTTATTTGGAAAGATTAACTCTATTATCCAAGGGGTAAAAATTCCCCTAACATTTATTATCCAATGGGTAAAGATTTTCCTAGAAAATGATTGTTTATTAAACCCTAGTACTTGGTTGGAAGATTAACCTTATTACCCAATGGATAATAAATCCCCTAGTATTTATTGATCAATGGACAAAAGTAATAACGAAATTTTAAATGTTAAAATAATCAAAATGTCCTTTTAAACAATTATATAATTCTATTTTTATATAGATATTAGTACTTAACCAAATATATCTATGAATACCTTTAATATAAAGAATAGGGTTTCTATTATCCAATGGATAAAAGTTCCCCAAACTTCTATCGTCTAATGGATAAAGAAGAAAACTAAAATAATAAAAGAAAATAAATAAATAATTTTCTAATCTAGGGTTGAAAAGGTTCACAAGGTTCAAAGATGGGCAAAAAGGTCCATTTATAGTAACTAGGTGACTTGCTAGCTCGGTTTCTCTAACTAGTTGGTTAGAAGCTAACTAGACTTGCCAAGTGGGGCCTTTAAGTCAAGAAACGAATTTTGAAGGGCAAAAGTGTAATAATTACAAACTACAAGAAAATAAAAGAAAATTAAAGCAATCCAAGTATTAAAATAAAATTCAAATTTTTAACGAAATTTTTACTTACTAAAAATCAGGGTTGTTACAAAACTTACCATTTGTTCACCAAATGTGAGAATCAAGTGAGCTTGAGGTAGAAAACCCTTGGATCTTGAAGATTTGAGGTAGAAATCAAAGGATTTGAGTGAGATTGGAGTGGGATAGGGGAGAGGGTGTGTTCCTAGGTTTATTTTGTGGGTTTGGGTATTAAAAATGGTAAAGGGGTGTATTTATAGTGGTCTGAAAGGCATGCTGAAATTTCAGAATGTTTGTAGGATGTACCGGTATTGGAAAATGACAGTACCAGTACAGGTACCCAGAAGATTCAACATTCGTTTCTGGTCGAGGTGTACCTGTACTGGGGAAAGCTATACCTGTACACCATGGACAGAGTCGAAGTTTTTTGTCAACGTTCATGAAATCAAACCCTGATTGCTATCAACACTTTCAAATATCATTTCAACACCGAAACTCAAAATTCAAGCATTCCCCGAATGTCCGGTACACAATGGTAGGCATATCTGTATAAACTTATTAATAAACATATAATTTAATATAAATACGATCTTTTACATATTAAAAGATTAAATAAAATAGAAAAAAATTTACGGGTCTCTACAACTTTGAGGGGGTTTCTCGGACTAAAGCTAAGATATTCCTCCCGCTGCAATGCATATTGCAAAGCAACGGTCGAACGGCAGAATGACTTATCATCGTCTAAGGTTGTTGGGCATTCGAGGACCCTCGGCTCTAGTAAACTGTGCCGGCATTCGAGGACCAGGATTGGTATTGATTACCAGCCTTGGCCCTGCCAGCCACCCTCAGGAATCAGAACAGAAAAATAGTAGGTATGCTATACCTAGATTGAGTTTTAAAGAGTGCTTGAGCTTTGAATTGAGTTTAGGTTGGATGCTTTTGAGTGGTAGAAACAAGGTGGATTGTTGTTTAGTATTAGGGTTAGGGTTTTGTATCCTTTGAAACTTGATATTTGGTAACCATTTTAATGAAAGAACCATGGGGGTATATATAGGGAGAGAGGAGGTAGGTTAGAGCTGCAAAGAGAGGAATTCAGCCAGTCCACGAGGCTGGCTGAGGTTGCATTGGTGGCCAAGTTTCCTCCTTAAGAAAGGTTGGTGACAGGCTTTGACTGGCGCACGCTGGAGTCAGTCTGGCGCGTGTGGGTTGCGTCCTGGCACGCAAGAGTCATACCAACCCGCGCATGGGTCAACGGTCAAGCTTTGACCATTGACCACACCTGGCAGTTTGACCAGCGCGCTCTGGTTCTCAACCAACGCGTGCTAGTAGGGTTTTTGTCTTTTTAGAAGTGGCTTAGAATTGGGTTACGTTCAAGGGTTTTTCAAACACTCGAAGCTCAAAACTCGACATTCCCAAGATGTTCTTGATCCGTTTCATCATCGGGGAATCAAAAACTGTAAGTAAACTAATCTAGAAGCCCAGATTGGGGTGTATACAGTAGCCCCTGACTTGGTACAAGTAACGTCAAAGATTTCTAGACACCCTTCAAGGCAATCCAGAGCCGAGAATTCTAGCAAAGTAGACAAGTAAACTTAAGGAACCTGATTGGTGGAATGGAAGGGCGGTCTATTGCTGGGGATGGAAGTAGAAGTGGATGAGTGAATCGCCGCTTGGTGATCGAATTTGGACAGGATAGGCTGTCGCTGCAGATTTGGATGGGACAGGCCATCCTTGCTTGGGATCAAGCTATCTTCTGCACAAAGCATTCCAACAAACACGGGTAGGTCGCGTCAGGTAGGTTGAATTCCATCTGTTGGGAATCAGAGCCAATCTCCTTATCAAAAACCATCTGAGATATAGCAATAAGGCTGTTGGAAGATGCACGTGAAGCTAGATTGATGTAGAGGTTGTCGTTCAAGGCAGGCCGAGGCGGACTCTCCTGGGGAACAACTAATTGCGGAAGGGTGGACCATCGGATGATATTCTGATCGTCGCTGGGGGAGTGAATGCGGACAATATTCTGAACGTTGTTGATGGATTGAAAGATGATATGGCTGACCATCGTTGATGATATGGCTGACCATCGCTAAATGGAGTCGGACGATATGGCTGACCGTTGTTGATGATATGGCTGACCATTGCTAAATGACTGAGATGGACGATATGGCTGACCGTCGTTGATGATATGGCTGACCATTGTCGGACTATATGGCTGACAGTCGTTGATTGGACAGGACCGGCTGTCGTTGATTTGGATGGGCAGATCATCAGTCTAAATGATCGAACCTTTGCGAATTGGACAGGACCGGCTGTCGTTGATTTGGATGGGTGGATCATCACTCTAAATGATTGAGCTGTTGCGAATTGGACAGGACCGGTTGTCATTGATTTGGATGGATGGATCATCAGTCTAATTGATCGAGCTGTTGCAAATTGAGCAGGACTGACTGTCGTTGATTTGGAGACGAGAAGATCAGTGTGTAGATTGATCAAGCCTTGCGAATTGGATAGGACCGGCTGCCGTTGATTTGGAGACAGGAAGATCAGTGTGCAGAATGATCAAGCCGTTGAGAAATAGACAGGACCGACTATTGTTGAATTTGGAGACGGGAAGATCAGTGTGCAGAATGATAGAGCCATTGCGAAATGGATAGGACCGGCTGTCATTGAATTGGTGCCGTAGAATATTGCATCGCATCCCTTGGCAAACAAATCAAAAGGATGGCGACCATTCTGGTTACTTTCCTGCTTTCAACATTTGATAGATACAATATGCAAAGATGTATACTAATAGAATGCACAAACTGAAAATGCAGATCCTAGGTAAGGGCGGCTCCTAGGAGGACAATGACGCCTAAGGACTACCACTGAGCCCTAGTGTTTTACTATCTTTGCTTTTGAGATGTGCACCTAGATAGAGAGACATTGAACAGGCCAGCGTGCCCAGTTGATAAAGTAACGGCATTGGGCCTGCATGGCGTTTCTTCGATGCTTGGGCAGATGTGCCCCAGAGATATGCTTTGCTTGGCCTTGGGCCGACATATCCTTGCTGTTTCACAAGATTCCATAGCTTGCAGATTACAGAAGCTAGGGTAGCATTATAAAAATTGCATTTTTCCAGTTTATGGACAAAAACTAACCGCTAATATCTATTTGCAATGACAAGTGAATTGAGTCGACACACAGACACAGTTATATGTACAGACTAGCCTAGCTCGAACGAAAAGGGAGAAAAAGCCCCAGGATACGATGCGGATCCTTGAACGTATGGAAAATAATGAAATTTTGGGCATTAGAGTGCCAAAACTCACAATAGTCCTTTAGACAGGTGAAACTAACACTTGCAAGGTCAAAATAGATACAAAGACCTGTACGAACTGAAGAAAATTGGGAAAAGCATCCCGAAACGAGTATGGATTGAAAAGCAAGAAAAATGTCGCCAAAATGGACATAAGACGCAAACGATGACACATATAGGCCCAGACTGAAACCGACACTCCTGTGCACTCACATTAGGCTCACATGACCTGTATGGTATGACAAAACTTGGTAAAAGCCCCTTGAACAGGACTCAAACGCAGTAGCTGACTGCTATTGACTATTGCTCAAATTGAAAAAGTGCGTGCAAGTTTGAGACCAACGCGAATAACTATGAATAAGCGCACGTGAACCTCAAACTAGCATGCATGAATACAAGTTTGATACGGCTGCTTGCACCAGACTTCACTGAACTTAGAATAAACTATGAGCCGTTAGGCCTTGCCAGCATTTTGTTCTGTTTTTTATGCGTAAAATCTTTTAAGACTTTTGCTCAGCTTTGAAATTGAAACAGTAGTTTGCAATAAACTTGAAAAACGAAAGGTTTTCCCCCTTCAACATAGATGACGTATGTCTTCTTCTCGGCAACGGCGATGTACCAAAGCCTTGGATCAAATTGATAGATTATGACCGAGTCTTGAAGAGAGACTGACTATGTATCCCATTTTGGGAATCAGGTCAAAACATAGTTCAGGCCAAGGTTCACTCAAGTATTTACCTCACCTTTTACGCTCTAACTTTTGCCTATTACCGCCCATTCGGGTTTTCGGTCTAGCGAGCTTTTAAATATTGCCTTTACTTTTGCCTAGACCACCTTCATAGGTTTTTGGTCTATCAGGCTGCTCTAACTTTTGCTTGGAACTGCCCGCCCTTGGGGTTTTCAGCCCAACGAGTTTCTCTCAGGGAAAAGGCTTTTGAATTGATCCATGTTGTAACGCCCCGAATTTTGGGTACGTTAATGAGGCATTTATTACATAATAAAGAGAGTTTATTACATCATAAATACTTCAAAAGAGTACATATAATCAACAAAGGAGAACTACGGCTCCTAACTACCGCTCCGCTTGCTCCTTCCTTCTGGCAAGCTCCTCAGTTCCGAAGGCCTCCAAATGTACTGTTCATCTTGATCATCTACAAGGACTGACACATTATACCAGCGTCGCCACCGATATAATATGCCAGGGTCACCACAAGGTAACACCGTGAGCTATAACGCTCAATAGGAAATTCTTACCCAACCAACCTTACAACAGGAAAACATTTACAACAACGTTAACAATCACACACTCTCATTCGTCAATCTACTATCGTTGGTGTCCAAGATTGTCGTGTTTCTCCTACGCGACTCATCGTAGACCGTGTCAATCATTTTCATTTACAAAACCAACCTTTCAAAATCATTTGCATTGGCTCCGTACTGCGGATAACCAAGCCTTTCAAAATCTTTTGCATTGGCTCCGTAACGCGGATAACCAAGCTACACACACCCAACCTCGGTTCCGCCGCGCCGGGTTCCCGAGTATCCTCACAATGGTTCCGCCGCGCCGGGTTCCCATTGGCACACATTGCATTGGCTCCTCTCCGCGGATGACCAAGCTATACCTCACCATGGTTCCGCCGGTCCGGTTTCCTATGGGAACGCGCGCACACAACCTCACAATGGTTCCGCTATTCCGGATTCCCATTGGAACACACACACACACGTAATGCCCTCGAAATGGTCATTATGTAGTTTCTAAGATATCTTCTTTTTCGGAAAACACATTTCTTCCTCGGAAAACATTTCCCTTCATTAACCACACCCCTAGGTGCCATGTTTCTACTTTCTCGGTTCTCGTGTCTCGTTTACATGCAAAGACTCTGAGGCAGGACAAAAGTAAACATCATTCATTGTAATCCAACAAGATCATCGAACTCTATAATTAACATGCTCAAATCATAACTTAAAGCATAACGCCATATGTACGGACGCCCTTGGAGTGATAAATCACTTATGCTTTATCAACAACCACAAGTAATGCAACAATTCATGTATTCAAGTTCATAACCATCTTTAAAGATCGAAATACGAATAGTTGAGATAAAGATAACCTTATCTACTTTTGAAAGAAATGATCAAAGTTATTACTTAAAGACATTCTATTTCTCCAACATATGATTTAATACCATACATAGGGATAGGGTAAGAAATATCCTACCTTGATCTGAAACTAGTCGGGGCCGAGCAAGCTATTTGGAAAATCCACGGGTGATGAAACTCGCGAATCTGGCCCGAACTTTGGATGGCAGTAACTCGGTCAATCTCTAGCCGAATATGCTTTTTCTTGGGTCCAAATCGAAGCTCTAGAAACGCTCTTCAACTTTCGTGAAGGAAGTTAATCCTAGAAACGATCTTAGGTTGGAGAAAAACGGTGATAAAGGAAAAGACAGTAAGCTGTCAGGAATTTGGGAATCCGAGATTTTACTGAACTTCGAATGACAATTTCTTTGTCATTTCTTCACCGATTGGGGTGGTTCTTGAGCCTAACTTGAAGCTCTCGAAGTTTTCTACAACTTTCCCGAAGGAAGTTGGTTCTAAAAACTACTCTAAGAAGGAGAAAACTGGGGATTTACAAAGGGACAGTAGGCTGCCCAGAAATGGTTTCCAGAGAGAAGGAAGAGCAAATGAGAAGGTGTGAGTTGAAATGCTTGAAGTGGCCTTCTATTTATTGGCAAAGCTTGGCTCTCTCTCCTCTTCTCAAGGCCGGCCCCTCTCTCTCTCTCTCTAAGCCTCATGTTGACACATGGCATGCCAACAAGAAAGATCAAGGCCTAACCTTAGGATTGCATGGCTAGATTGTGATACTTGCAAGACTTGGTGGGCAAGGAGAATATTTGTACAAGATATTGTGTTTAAACAATTGGGAATTGTACAATGAAGGTAGTTTCTTAGTTAAGAAGGAAATATCACCAAAGATTTCAAGTACTATGAAAGATCAAGCATGGTACAACCAAATCCCTTTCCTCTTTCTTTCTTCCTTCCTCTCTCTCTCTCTCCCTCCCTCCTTGGCCGAATCCCTCTCTCCCCTCTCCCTCTCTCTCGGCCTCTCTCTCTCCTCTCCCTCTCTCTTGGCCTCTCTCTCTAGTACAAGCACACATATATATATGTATATATAATGCAAGCATAAAATATAAGGTACTATTGTACTTAAGTCAAGAGACTCAAGGGTTAAGTTTTACTTTTTAAACTAACCAATTAACACATGGGTACTAGGCTAATTAAATATTCATCCAAGTACAACATAATATATAAATATGTACCATGTGATCTAGGAAGATCAAAACCCTAATACAAAATAATTAAAGGTACTTCAAGAATCTTAGGGTTTAAAGGCTACTAAGTACTTCCATATTAAAATAATTGGTACATTGTCACATGGTTTAAAAGAAAGGTTTAATTTAATAAAACCCCATGGTACTTTGAAAGACTAAGCTTTTACCCAATGGGTAATAAAATCCCCTAACTTCTATTATCCAATGGATAATAGATATTAGGCAACTTATATACTAAAATAATCCCAAAAGTACTTAAAGTAATTAAAAAGTATTTTTCTTAATATTCTTAGTACTTTGACCAAGTATACATTTAATATAAACAATTGGGGTTCTATTATCCAATGGATAATAGTTTCCCTAACAATCTTTGTCCAATGGACAAAGAATAAAACCAAAATAATTAAAAGAAAAAGAATATTCAATTCTTAGTCTAGGGTTAAAAAGGCTCACATGGTTCAATTGAGGGGCAAAATGGTCCAATTGTGGTTAGGGAAAAGTAACCAAATGTTTTCCTACCTTAGTTCCTCCAACCGGATGGTTAGAAGCTAACTAGGCTTGCTAAGTTGGGCTAAAGTGCAAGAAACGAAATTTCAAGGGTAAAAATGTAATTACGATGAACTATAGGAATTAAAAAGAATTTTTAAATAAAAATCCAAATATTTAACGAAATTTTTACCGACCAAAAATCAGGGTCGTTACTCATGCTGACCAAGGTAATGAATTTGTTGTCGTCAAGGTCGATGATCTTTGGTTGCAGCCCCAGATAAAATGGCTTTTGATAGCACAGGGTCAAGAGTGCTTTAGTTGACATGCTCTAGGCCAATTTTGAATTTTCTAACTTGTGCTTGGCGGAACACTGTTCCTGCAAACTTGAACATGGTATGAGGCACTGGACCTTCTGAGTTTTGCTTTACATAGTTTGGCACCCTGTGGGCTACCAGAGCCCGGGATAGGCCTTTTCGGAGGCCATCCCCCGTCGTGCGCTCATTTAAAAAAAATTGAAGAGTCACCACCCGGATTGTAAAATGGTTTGCTACCCGAGAAAACCTGAAATTTGAAAATGATATTGGAATTTGAAAATAAACCAGAGATTGGGTTCGGTAGCCAGGTTACGAGAAGAGAAGGTTTTGTTTAGAAAAGCACCCCTTCGCCCGATAAAATCGGTCTTTACTAATACTTGTGGGATTTTGAAAACCATTTTATTGCTTAACCTTTTTAATGTCACAAAAGCAATTTATAGAATGTAAGCAGTTTAATAGCATTAACACTACCATACAGTAAATATAAGCAGGCAGACAAACATATTAAGATAGTTGCAGAAAATAACATACTGTCCCACGAGAACTCAACTGTAGGGTACATGTTCCATGGTAAGTTTTGCACGTAAAACAGCTATATCATGTGAAAAGTTTACATCGGAAATAAGTATTGACAAAAATTATTGAAATAAAACACCTAACAGTAGAAAAAAAAAAAGAAAAAGAAAATTAAGGAATGGATCTGGTAGTCAAAGAATGGATTTGGCAGCCGAGTAATGGATCTGGTAGTCAAAGAATGGATTTGGCGGCCGAGGAATGGATTTGGTGGCCGAGGAATGGATCTAGTGGCCGCAGAATCAATCTTACAACTGATAGATGTATTTTCTTAGGATGCTATATTTCTGTTTGAAAGGCTATTTGGCTCTGAATTGGGTCCTCTAAGTGACTAAAAATACTCACCATAAGTTCATGGGTTCACGAGAAGTCAATCAGCAATTATTGTATCCATTCATCATCGGGATGGTCCCCAAGGTGGGACTTGAAATAATCGTTAGGCCAAATTGGGGTGTCTACAGATGCCCCTCTTGAACTGAACTTAGATGGATCGCGTGACATGTTTAAGTAAGAGTGAAAGCTGTAAAACAACTTCAATTTGGTCGAGCCACTATTCCAAGGGTTTTTTCAAGAAGGTTTTTGTTATGGTCGGGTCGGGAGGCTGCCTACGTATTCCATAAGGGAAATTTAGACCAACCGTAGTTCGAGGCAATAAAGAAAAGTAAAAGAAGTTCAGAGGGTTAGGGACAAAAGACATACGTTCAGGCTTTAAAGCCGTAGTGCAACGTACCTGGGTTATGCCAGGATTTTGGCGGAGAGTAGTTGAAGGAGCATGGAGCTACCGAGAAAGTATTGGCGGAGAGCATCCTCAGTATTTTGGGGTAGACCAGTACACGATGGGTGAATTGATTGCTTTTCATGATCATCCTTACTTTGACTGAGGGGAGCTGGGTTGGGTAGTCTATCCTTGTGAATGAGCTTGATGGAGTTGATGTAATTGGGTGGAATCCAAACCATCTTCTGGAGACGATTGGACGCCGGTTTTGAGATATGGTGGCACGAGGCCTGAGATTGGAGTGCGGAGCTTGAAGTGATAAAACCAAGGCGTAGAGCCGGTTGTATGCAGGATCGACCTGTTTCATGAGTGAGAGAGATGTAAAACATAGTATGTGCTTGATGATGGTTAGATATGATAATGGTGATGCAGACTTGATGATGACAATGGCGATGCAATTGATGCTTATGTGCACAGGCCCATGCGTGTGTGTTTGTTTTAAACATAGAGCTTCTTTCAAGTTCCGGACTTGAGCATTCAGAGTGTACAGCTCGAGCATTCGGAGGGCAGAGTCCGAGCATTCAAAGTACAAGCTTTGAACATCCAATACACAGTGGTTGGGCATTCAGAGCGTAGAGCCTGAGCATTTAAGGAATAAACCTTAAGCATTAGAACATAGAGTTCCAGCATCCAGTACGCAGTGGTTAGGCATTCAAACATAGAGTTTGAGCATTTAAGTGTGGAACTTGAGCATCCAGTACTCAGTGATTGGGCATTCAAAGAGCTTCGAGCATTCAAAGTTTTGAACTTTGAGCATTCAAGCATAGAACTTGAGAGACGATGATATCTTGTTACGACATGGAATTGGCTGAGATAACGAGCTTGAGAATGCAAGCGTAGAGCTGCTAAGATTAGAGCTGTTGAGTATTCCATCTTCCTTCTTCCACGGGGTTTGATTTTGCTCCTCATGCTTGGGATGCTTCCAAGGCTAGTTTCCACGGGATGTTTCCAAGGCTAGCTCTGAGTATATTCCATATGCTCGGGGTTGTCCCCGAGGCTAGAGTCCATATGCTCAGGGTTGTCCCCAAGCCTAGTTCTGGCCATATTCCACTTTGACTCTATCGACTTGTTGACCCAAAATGCCATAAGATTTGTTAAATGCTTTGGCTATTATTGTCTTCAGAGGTTTCCATCACCTCCTTCAACTTGGTGCCATGGAAAGTTTCATTGCCCCGACTGATGGGGTGATCCACACATATGTTCTAGAAGACTTCTATTGCCACCTTTGGAAAATTCAACTCATTTGGGAGAATTCCATCTTCTTTGCTAACGAGATGATCTTCATGCACGCCTAGGAGATTTCCTTCACCTCCGAATTTCAACATTGTTAAGTGTGGGCATGCGTGCCCATTTTTTCTTTCCGTAGGAAGGGATTCCGTTCCCTTCCTAAAAAGAGAAAAAGGTGCAGGTTCGCGGGAGCGCTTTTAAGCTGGACGATAAGCGCTCGCGAAAATACAGAATCGCCACTCGGGTTTGAAGGTCTAACACCCAAGGAACCGTATTTCGAAGCACTTGCCGCGCTGTTTGATTTGAAAAAGTTAAGGAACCAGTCCGTCATAACCATATCTGGGTTCTAGAGCCAGGTTACGAGAGGGGAAGGTTTTTATGGCACCACTCTCCCCCAATCCGGAGATCGGTCTCTACTTAGGCATTTGCGAAAGATGTTTGTTTGCGATTCTGTTTGATTAATCAATTTTTAGCCAATTAGGGCGGGGAAACAGTTAATCGGGGATTAAAACTGTAATAGTTTGTAGGATATGATAGAAAATAGCATGGATGGATGAAATGATGAGAAATAAATGAGATGAAATCTAATACTGAGATTGGATACCAAAACAGTGCATCTGTATGGGTTTGACGCAAACAATGGCCAACTTCCATGCATGGGCAGCATGCAAATCCACCATCGCGCGTCGAACCCACTCCATCGCGCGAGTGTTGGCATCCTACCAATAGGTTGAATTTCATCCCCTTCTGGGCTCTGGAATGGACCAGTGCACACCCAGGGCAAGCCAAGCAGTTCATACATATTGAAAGAAAATAATTATTACAAACAGGATAAACAGGAATAAGATTTGACCCTTAAACAGTGAGGGTATCAAAACAAAGGTCAGAGACCAAGTTGCCCATGCACGGACAATTTCTGGAAATCGCTACACCATTGCGCGAGAGAGTGACTGAGTCGCGTGACAGTTCTGACTGGACTTCCAGGAATTGCTCTTGCATGCCTAGGCTCTGAGACAAGTTCACAAACTACCCAGGGGCATTCCAAAGCAAATAAATGGGTAAAATAAGCTAAGTTAATTGATTTTAACATGCTAAACAGTGGGATAACTTTAAATATTTTTCATAGGAGAGCAGAAAATCATATAAATAAGGAGGACTAGGATCCCATCCCCATGAGAACCATTCTCGTGCTGACTAGAACAGTTGCGCGATGTAGCGGGTACCTTGCGCGTGGAAGAGCTAGTCCACAGTAACCTGTAACTCTGCTGGCCTCCGGACCAGGATTGGTATTGATTACTAGCCTTGGCCCTGCCAACCCCCCTCAGGGATCAAAACAATAAACAGTAGGGATTCTACCTTTGCTTCAGTGCTTTGAAGATGGCTTGAATAAGATGGTGTGACTTGGAAAATGAGTATGTGAGAGTGATTTGAGTGGATGAAATATGAAGTGTGCTTGGGCTTGTATGTCTTTCTTTTCTTTTGAAAAATTTTGTAACCCTTGTAAAGAAAGGGCAATGGTGTGTTTATCGGAAAGGAAGGGCTTGGGTGGTGGTTCTGCAAGGGTATACAACCAGCCAACAAGGTTGGTTGTGGTTGCTTGGTAGAGAAGTGGGGTGCCAAAGGTGATGGGAGAGTGGGTGAGAGGTGGTGCAAGGGCAGCCCTGCAGAACGTTGTCCAGTCGATGAAACAGGGTTACACAGGCCTGTAGCCCCTGATCATCACATAATCCAGCTGGAAGAAAGTGAAAATGACAAGAGTTGAACATCGCGCGAGGGAGTGGCTTCATCGCGCGAGTGTTCAACTAGCCCCGCGACGGTCAACAGTCATAACTTTGACTTTGACCACCACCTGGCAAGTAAATCATCGCGCGAGATACCCAGTAGGTCGCGCGACAGTCAAACCTGAGGTCAGGGCTCGATCTTAAGGGTTTAAGGGCTAAGGATGGGTTACACACACTCCATGCTCAAGCCATTTCGTTCTCAAGACTGTTTTCGACCTGATTCATCATCGGGGAAACAAGAAACCGGAAAAACGAAGTAAAACGATTGGGAGATCACATTGGGGTGTCTACAATAGTCCCTCTTTGACGGCACGCAGAGCACCATTGGCTGGTACGGGTAACGTCAAAGATTTCTAGACACCCATGTAATTCACCCAAAAGCCGATTAAAGAATCAAGTGCAAGCAAGTATATACAAATACTGTGCACCAAAGGATTAGGGAGCCAGCCGATTGTTGACGCAAGCTCTCCTGGGGAACGAATGAGTTGGACGGATGGATCGTCGCTAATTTGACATCGGACGGATGGATCGTCGCTGATTGAAATCGAACGGATGGATAGTCACTGATTTGACATCCATTCGTCGCTGATTTGACATCGGACGGATGGATCGTCGCTGATTGAAATTTGAATGGATGGATCGTCGCTGATTGGAAATTTGGACGGATTGATTGTCGCTGATTTGACATCGGACGGATGGATCGTCGCTGATTGAAATTGGGACGGATGGATCGTCGCTGATTGAAATTTGGACGGATGGATCGTCGCTGATTGAAATTGGGACGGATGGATCGTCGCTGATTGGAAATTTGGACGGATGGATTGTCGCTGATTTGACATCGGACGGATGGATCGTCGCTGATTAAAATTGGGACGGATGGATCGTTGCTGATTGAAATTTGGACGAATGGATCGTCGCTGATTTGACATCGGACAGAAGGATTGTCGCTGATTAAAATTGGGACAGATGGATCGTCGCTGATTGAAATTTGGACGGATGGATCGTCGCTGATTTAAATTTGGAGTGTGCGGATGGACCACTGTCGGGGATAAAGAAGCGCTCTGGCTATGAACACTATTCAAAACTGTTGTGGTGCCATAATGATGAACCACGGGCCTTCACGGAACAACCGAGCTTGCCCAGAAGCTGGATGGGTCTTCAGGCCCAATTGGATTATCGCGCGACGTAGTCACTTCGTCGCGCAAGGAAGGTATATTAGGGCTTGGATCTGGCAAGAGCCCAGACCCGGCCCATGCCTGCTTTCTTCCCTTTTCTTCCCGGGGACGCTTCAAAAACCATAACAGGCAGTTTGCAAAATTTTGAAACTCCTTTCCACTCTCAAACCCTCTCAATTTCTCCCAACCCATTGATTTCTCCACGAAAATCAACAAACCCAACGCGTAAGCATATCCATGGCGGAACAAGACAAAGGTGGTGGTGGAGGAGAGGTTGTTGATCGTCCGAAGGATGCGAGAGAGCCAATGGAGGTTGAAACAGAGGATCAACAGCCGAGAGAGGAAGCCATGGGTGCTGGTGCAGTGGCCACAGGCAGCGGCGACGCCGATCAAAGCCGTGAATAGGAGGTCGGAGATGACAGCGAGCATCGTGCGATAGAACCAGATCGTCACGCGATGGAGGTTGTCGGGGCCATGGGGCCTGTTGTTGAACTATTGGACCTGAGCATGGCCGTGAGCGGTTCAGTGGTGGTTGGTGGTAGTTCCGAGGTTATGGGCAGTAGAGATGCTGATGGAGGTGGTCCTGGGCCGAGTGAGACTCTGCTGAGGGATCCGGCGAGAGGCAAGGGTGTGGCGAATGAGGAGGAGGGTGCCACGGAGGTTCCTGAGGAGGAGGTACTGTTCCGGCCAGCAGCGACATCGTCGGGCCACAGACCGATCACGAGACAGGAACTCGCAGAGTTTCTGAGCGAGAAAAGACTAGCCCGGCTCCTCGAGGAGGATCCCATGATTGGGGTTGCCGTTTCGGAGGCTCGAGAGGAGCATGAGCAGGAGATAGTCGCTTCAGAGGCCGCGGCGAGAGCCGAAAGGGAGAGGGCTGCCGAGGAGGAGGTTCTGAGAGACGCAGAGACCGAGGAGAGGGTCGGAGCTAGGGTACACGGTCCTAGGGTGACAGCGGTGTCGGAAGCAAAGAGTTTGACTCGGGTTCCGTTTTCAACAAAGGGGTATAAGCCACCTGTTCCACACCTCTTTGTACCATCAGGCCTTGCAGCATACCGGCCACGGCAGGCGGAGTACGACTCTAAGCTTGTCCTGAGAGATCCCGATAACCATATTTCGAGCAGCTAGTCTGAGGTAAATTTCTGAAAATCCCCCATTTTCTTTGCAATTGCAAATTCAAATACAATGTCTATGCTCGAATATCGAAAGATGTATAGTGATCCTTGAAGTAGACTTGAATGGCAATACCATAGTTTTACGTCGAATGCCATGCATGCAACATAATAACTTGAACCAACCATCTGTTGTCAGGCTGCATTGATTACCTAGGACTTGAAAACCTTGCATGTTGATATGTCTCTTGTTGCTTGTTTCCATGTCTGATGCAGGATAGAGCGAGGCAGAGAGACATTCGAGGTTTCGGGGGCGCGTGTAGCTCTTTGGTGCTATATGAGGGTTTACCTGCTAGAGTGAGGCAGTTGGTGGACGAGGCAGGCTTCGGGGAGTTCATACAGACCCTTACTCCAGTCAGAAATGACCATGCTGTTTTGGTTGCACTTGCAGAAAGGTGGAGAGATACCACCAATACTTTTCACCTACCGCCCGGGGAGATGACGGTGACGCCTACTGACTTTGCGGCGATCACAGGCTTGAGAGTCGGGGGCGAACCTATCCCGTTCGACTCGGGTATTCAGGAGGACAAGGCAGCACTGGAGTGGTCCTTGGGAGAAGTGCCCAAGGTCGAGGAGGGGATGGCGAGGTATGGGTAGTTCACCAGATACCTCAAGAAGGAAGTGGTGACTGAGCAGGAGGCGGAGCAGATGGCCCAGGCGTACCTGTTGTACCTTTTCGGTGCTACCCTATACCCAAACAGGCGTAGTAAGGTCCACCTATCGTACTTGCCTGCACTGAGAGATCTGAGGACGACCTCACGCTTCAACTGGGGAGGAGCCACACTCGGCGCTGCTTATGGCTTTCTGGGAGATTCGTCGAGGACGGAGATGAGCACTGCTGGGTACTGGCAGATTTTGGAGGTACGATTTTAATAGAGTAAAGCACTTTTCCAATGTATACTTATCCATTTGATTACATAACCCGTTCAATAGTATTTCTGCGTGTACTGACGATTTGATCTCTTGTTAACCATGCAGCTCTGGGCTTACCAGGTTTTGAACATGTGCCGTCTGGTGACGAAGAGTCTAGACTTGAGGATCCTACCGCGCGCTCATATCTAGAGCAAGAAGAATATGGGAGAGAAGAAAGGGAGAGGCGACCTGAATGGCTTCAGGATATACTTAGACGAGCTCCGACCCTCACAGGTATAGCACGAACTTTAACAAGTGGAAATATGCATCCCCTTTTTTATTGCTTCAATGCTGTCGCTGATCGATACTTGCATTATTTGCCTGTGCAGACAGAGTGGGATCCTTGGAGGGTGGCAGAGCCAGAGCCTGAATACCTGGCCAGAAGCAGGGTTGTTACAACAAGCAGGGTGCTGTTGGAGTCTGCCTTCGGTTGGCAGTGGTACTTAGGTGATCAAGTGATACGCCAATCACTTGGCTATGCCGGGTTCCATGTGCCCGAGCCGCTTCCACCACGGGCCTCACACATAGGGGAGTACACATTGGCCGAGCTGGAGACTTTTATGCGGCCTGACATCGACCTGACACGCCACCTGCGTCCTGACATGGATTATGCGACTTACCAGAGGGAGTGTTTGGCGGGGCCATTGAGAGTGCGAGAGTTTAGAGAGGTCCGAAGTTAGGCTCGTGGAGCCGCTGAGGAGAGGAGAGCCGTTACAGGGAGGCAAAGTAGTGGCAAAAGTCGTGCGAGGCGGGGTCCGAGTGGACCGGTGAGAGGTCGGCCACCAGAGTTGACGTGGCAAATAGCAGTGGTAGATTCTCAGGGTAATCCGGCTAAGCTACACCTAGCCGGTCCACTCGGACCTACACCTAGCCGGATTGTTTACCGAATAGCTTCCATTCCCTTTACATGACTATCAAAAGTTTAAGCTTGTAAGCTATTCGTAAAAGGATCTGCTAGGTTGTTTACCGATTCGATCTTGGACACAGTTACATCACCTCGCTAAACAATCTCTCGAAACAGGTGATACTTACGCTCGACGTGTTTTCCTTCTTATGAGTCAATGGCTCTTTAGAGTTAGCAATTCCACCACTATTGTCACAATAAATGTAAAAGCTAATTGCACTAAATGAATCACTTCTAGATCCATCAAGAAGTTTCTAAGCCAAAACGGCCTCTTTGGCTGCCTAAGAAGCTACCACATACTCTGCCTCCATGGTGGAATTAATCAATGCACGATTGCTTGATACTCCTCCAACTTATGGCTCCACCTCCTGAGGTAAACACATATCCCGAGGTAGACTTTCTGGAATCCTTATCTGACATAAAGTCTGAGTTAGTGTACCCATGAGGTACCAGACTATTTAACTGGAACATCAACATATGATCTCTAGTTCTTTTCAGATACTTGAGTATATATATCACTACAGTCCAATACTCTTGCCCTGGATTACATTGAAATCTACTAACCATGCTAACAGCAAAGCAAATATCAGGTCTAGTACACAGCATAGCAAACATGAGGCTTCCTACTGCCAAAGCATAAGGAACTGCCTTCATCTTCTCCATCTCCTCAAGTGTCTTACGACACTGATCCTTGGATAGGTTGATTCCATGTCTAAAAGGGAGGAACCCTTTCTTGGAATCCTGCATGCTAAAACGAGTAAGGATCTCATCCATAGAAGTAGCTTATGATAAGCCCAATATCCTATACTTGCGATCTCACATAAGCTTAATCTCAAGAATGTGACCGGCTTCTCCCAAGTCCTTCATATCGAACAGGCTAAATAGTCACACCTTCATCGAAGATAACATTCCCACATCGTTTCCAATTAACAGAATATCATCTACATATAGTATCAGGAATACCACCACTTTTCCGTTGCGGTTCTTGTACACAAATGACTCATCCGGACATTGATCAAAACCACGAAAACGTGATTGCTTGATCAAAACGGATATTTCAAGATCTAAATGCTTGCTTGAGTCCATGAATAGACTCCTTAAGCTTGCATAACATACGCTCTTGACCCTTTGCTATGAATCCATCTGATTCCATTATGTGGATGCGTTCATCCAAATTTTTATTAAGGAATGCAGATTTTGACAGCCTTTTGTCAAAATCTGCATCTTTATCTTCTAATTCCTCATTGTAGTTGTAGGGTTCTGTATGTTGTTCTTCAGGGATCATATCATAAGATTCTCCTAAGAACGTATACCGATAAGGTACCAGTGTGTCAACAACTCTTTCTTGCAGTGTAACCTCCGGTTCTATTGGTGTTGAAGAAGTTTTTATCAGTCCCTCTTTTCTCAATTTCTTTAGAACAATCTTACTTCTGGGCTTATGGTCTATTTCATAGTCCTTCACTAAGTATCGAGCATTGGTGCTAACAATGACCTTCTGATTCTTAGGACTATAAAATAATCCACATTTCGTTCCTCTAAGGTACCTCACAAACAGACAAACTTATGTCCTTAATTCCAATTTATCTGCATTCCCATTTAGCAAATGTGCTAGACCACCCCAAACCCGAACATGCTGCAGACTAGATTTGCGCTCAGTCCACAGTTCTGTGGGTGTAAATGGTACTGACTTAGATGGTACCAAGTTAAGAATGTACATTACTGTTTCTAGTGCATGTCCCCAAAACGAAATTGATAAAAGTGAATAACTCATCATTGATCTCACCATATCTATAAGAGTCATATTTCTTCTTTCTGCTAAACCATTTTGATGTGGATACTTGGTGCTGATAACTGGGATGTAATCCCTTCAGTTAACAAGTACTCCCTAAACTCTCCCAAGACGTATTCGCCACCACGATCAGATCGCAGTGTCTTACGACATTTACCTGGATACTTCACCGTTTCCGCCCTATACTCCCTGAATTTCTCAAAGTATTCGGACTTACGGTGCATCAAATAAATGTATCCAAACATTGAGTAATTATCAATCAAAGTGATGAAATACTCAAAATCACCTCTTGCTTGGACATTCATGGGTCCACACAAATCAGAATGAACCAATTTCAATGGCTCTTTGGCTCTGTAACCTTTTACTGATAAAAAAGTCTTTTGGTCATCTTACATTCTAAATAGGATTCACAGACTAGAAGTTTCTCAACTTCCAATGAACCTAAAGGTCCATCTTGACTAGTCTAAGAATCCTATTCAGATTAATATGACCAAGTCATAAGTGCCAAAGATACATTTGATTCAATTTAGAAGGCTCATTTCTCTTACAAGGCATATCATTAGTGTTTCAATTTATGCAGTTGCACTGTAGGAAATATAGGATTAATGAAGTAGAGATTATCCATCAATGAACCAGAATAGATAAAGCATTTATTTAACTTAATAACCACAAAGTTACTAAAATAAACCAAATATCCATCTTTAATCAACTTAGAAACTGAAACCCAAGTTTCTTCTAAGTATGAGAACATAAAAACAATCTTTCAAAATTAAACTCCTATTATTACTAAAATTTAAAATAACATTTCCTACTACAACTGCTGCCACTCTCGTAGCATTACCCATGTGTAGATAAATCTCTCCATCACTGAGTCTTCTGGTTTCCTGGTACCCATGCAATAAATTGCAAATATGATTAGTGGTTCACGTATCTACACACCAGGTACTAGCAGATGACACCACTAAACATGATTTAACGACTAGCGAAAAGATGTATCTTGATTATTCACTTTATTGAGATAGAATAGACATTCATTCTTCTAGTGTTCTTGATGCTTGTAGTGAAAATACTTGCTCGTAGGCTTTTCCACTCTACCTTGAGTCGCATAAACTGCCTCCATAACCTTTTTTCTGAGACTTGTTCTGCTTCTTCTTGCCTTTTAGCTTAGAAGTAGAAAACTTATCTGCCACTAACACTGATGGTGGTTTCTTCACAACCAAAAGACCCTCAGCTGCTTGGAGTTCCTTAAGAAGTTTCGCCAAAGATAAATACATTTTGTTCATATAATAGTTCAGGCGAAATTACTTAAAACTCTCAGACTGCAGTGAGTTAAGAACGAAATCGATCTGAATTTCCCTATCAATTTCAACTCCAAGAATCTCTAGTTTATTAAGAAGAACTATCATCTTCAGAACATGATCCTTAATCGGGGTCCTTTCAACATTGGTGATACTCACCAATTTTTTTATGAAATTTTACTTTCTGTTCTGTGGCATTCTCATCAGGTCTAGGAGGGCATACCTCAGACAGCACAAAAATTGTGCCCTTCAGCAGTTAACACAATATCCAAGTTCCTTTTTCAGTCAATATAATTCGATCCAGTAAGTTTATTTTCTTTGAGAATAATTGCAAGTGGATTGAAAAAGCCCATTTTTAAATCTGAGAATCAAATAACATAACAATCAATTATGAAGGGCAATAAAAACTTTGAATTTCATTTTAATATTGGTTCTCTCTACCACATGTTAAAAGAAAAACATTGGCAACCCTACACACCGTAAAAAGCATGCTTCGATGGAAAGTCTCTACTCTTTATCATTTGTGTAGATAGGCACAACCTTTTAATTTATTATCTAGACACTATACTGTGCCAAGCAAAATTAAATAGCCAATATAGCTTCGGTCCTATAAATAATAATAGTGACTCAGATGGTGAGGATACTATTATTTACAGCTAAGTGTATACCATTACCTAGCCCCATGACCCATTTTTCCGTTATGAATTACCTTAGATGGTGAAGTAATTCACACAACAATTATCATAGACCTATCCTTTAAGGAAGTTTGTACCGATGATGCCATAATTAATTTTGCCCGATGGGGGGAAGGTTCTAAAACCATCACATAAAATTAATTATATCATCTACATACTAGTAATGGAGACCGTGGGATTTATAAAAAATAAACTCCCTCTCCCACTTAGTTATTTAAAAAATTTGTGAGGGTTATCAAAATTTTCGAGTTTGCAAAATCGCGATCTAGGTCAAAGCCAATTATCACCATGTTGTCTCAATATGGTAAACTAACACATATGCAAATATTATGGAAACACAAATAATAAGGAAACACAAGATAAAGAATCCAGCTATTATGGTCAAAGATGCAATCCTTGAGCAATAAGGAGTCCTTCCAAACTTGAAATCCTAAAGCAATCTTTCCAAACTTGAAATCCTTCAACTATACTTGTGTAGAAGGTTTAGATACTTTGAATCAATTAAGGAAACCAAAATCCAACCGTGCTTAAGCAAGAAAATTCGAATTTGACATATTCCCGCGTAAAATGCACAGCCTTTAGTATTTTGGCCATATCTTCCTCATCCGACCTCCAAATGAAGTGATTCAACTTGGGTTGGATTCCAAATTCAATTATATACAACTTTTGTGAAGAACAGATTTCCTAATTCCAACGTTTACTGGGTCGAAACAGCCCTGCAATCAGACCCTACAAATCTGAAAAAAATCTGTTGCAAGCCAAACAACTTGTATCTTTTGTATCTGCCATTTTCAATCTCCGAATAACCGTCGAATGCTATTACAATCGAAGAAATATACAAACATTGATCTTATGCCTCCATTAGAATTCACATGCTACGTTAATTATTACAACAACGAAAAATAATCGTGGCACCCAATAAATAACACATGTTATGTTAATTATTACAACCACACAAAATAATCGTGGTACCCAATAAATAACAATAACCACGAAATAAATTATCGTGGGATCCAATCACATAAAATCAACAAAAATCATATGACCATAATAGCTGGGTAAGAACGTTGCAAAACAGGGTTAGCACAGTTCTACGTTCTACCCTCTATAACCGACGGACAACATGACATGTTTAATCCATACGCGTGATTACAACCTGCTCTGATACCACTGTTGGGAAACTGAATCCCCAAGACCCAGTAATGACGCGTACAAATTAGACAACAAAAATAAAAACCCTACAATGCGGAATTAGGGTTTTACCACAACTCCCTACGACACGAACGCTGGTTGAACTTATTATAGCACGCCTTGCTATAAACCACGAATACTGCTCGACCGTACCTTATGATCTTCTACCGTATTCCCCACATGTTTAGAACACAAACCGAGTGTGGACTCTTTCGTGATCTGTTTGCTCTCTCTAAGTCTGCCTCTATTTACTGAATAATAGAAAAACATCAACCTGACCTAGAGAGCATAACATGTATATATAGGGCTACGATAGGGACCTAAGGAGTAATAAGTCTGGGCTCCCAGTGTAAATAAGAAAACCTAATCCCACCAGGATTCTATTTCTTATTTAACTAATTATAATTCACCCCATTACAGAATTATAATTGCACTCCCGTTCTTATCTCAATTATATTACGAGCTCCATGATATTAAATACTTATTAATCTCCCCATGTTAAGATTACAGATACCCGTTGATTAAAACAAATTACTAACAGAAAAGTGCTAGAGACCCTTCGCAAAAGGAGCTAGCAGCCAGGACTCTTGCTCCTCCACTCACTACCAGACTTTAGACGCGGGGCTCACAGCCACCTGCCGCGAGTGAGGAGGCGGCCCGAGAGGCTGTGGCACGCGCAGAGGTGAGGTACCAACTGAAAATGCGCTAGAGGCCCTCACAAGATGAGCCGGTCCGCAAGAAGCGACTGATCCTACCCGAGGACTCTGAGGAGGAGGATGAAGAGGAAGAAGAAGAAGAAGAGGAAGGAGAGGGTGAGGACGCGTCTAATAGTGGCGGCTCCGCGACTCAGCGGACGATCCTGGTTTTAAACAGGATCCCAGAGAGAGAGACGATGACGATAACGATGGAGATGGTGACTGGTTCGGGGAGGACTGAGGGCTGCTAAGAAGCCTCAAATCACTTTCTGCAGTTTGATTTTTACTTTTGGGCCTGCGTGCCCACGTAGATAGATCGAAGGCCGGAGCGCCTTAGCTGATACTTGATAGACGTTTTTGAGGCTTGCGTGTCCTTTTGACTTGCTGGGCGAGTGTGCCCCAGTTGACATGATGATTTTTGATTAGCCGAAGTGTCGCACTTTTAGTAACTTTCATTATTTTGACATGGATAGATCATGATTTAGCTATAAAATTTGCATTTTCAGCTTATTTACTCTTGTAAGAAATTAGAGTAAATGAAGGATCTCTACTAATACTGTACTTGCATTGAGATGTACCGAAACTGTCCACAAATACACGTTCATGCACAACTGTATCCAGTTTAGAAGAAAAACAAGAAGGTACTTTAGGACACAG
This sequence comes from Rhododendron simsii, assembly GCA_014282245.1. Classification (NCBI taxonomy): domain Eukaryota; kingdom Viridiplantae; phylum Streptophyta; class Magnoliopsida; order Ericales; family Ericaceae; genus Rhododendron; species Rhododendron simsii. The sequence continues at coordinate 27,594,974 of CM024953.1, forward strand.
TTAGGATACGAGGATGAAGGGAAATATAGTGAGATTTCAGACATTCACAAGCCAAAACTCAAAATACTCTAACTTGGATGAAACTGACGCTTCCGTAAGATCATGTACGTGTGAAATGACCTATACAAGTCAACGGAACTAAGAAACTCGTCCTAAAATATGATTTCGACTCAAAGGTGCTATACATGACACAAAATAGACACGAGATGGAAAATATGACTCTATTATGTCCCGGACTAAAACCGACACCTCTGTACAGTCATATTAGGTTGTATTGACCTGTACGGTGGGAGAGAAGGGGGTGTAAACCCTTGAAATGAATTTTGACCTTATGAAACGGACATTTGAACTTGAAACGGGCCGCCGAGGGTCCAAAATCTTCGTTAAATGTGCTTACTTGAATCCGATACTTGGGCACAGTCATATATACTCATAGTGACTTGTTAGAACCATCAAAACTGTAAAAGAACCCTTGGAACTGAAAATGACCAAAATTGGACAACAGCTGGTGTAATCTTTCAAATTGCCGACTTAACCATCGCACGACGAAGTGGCTCTATCGCGCGATGGAGTGGATGACTTCTCACTCGCGCAAGGTAATGATATCATCGCGCGATGGTTTGTCTGTGCCAGGCCACCTTTATTTGACCACTTCAAATCTTTAAGACCAACCAGCCTCGTCATCGTCCTTAAACACTCAGGTTACTTTAGGGGTAGTCTGCAGATGCCCTCGCTTTGAAGGAGGAAATGCCACGTTGTTGGCTATAAAGAGTCCAACATTCTGCAAATGAGAGGCATTCTTTCCACAGTTGAAATTTTTCTCACAAACCAAAATGGCAAATAACCTTCTGATCTTGATTAGTCTGTGGTTAATGGCCTTTGTTGCTGGGGATTGGCTGTGATTCCGGTTCCACAGGCTGGCCGCCTTCTGTTTTCTCCGCAATGTGAGGGTCCGTCCCGAATTTCTGAGGGCGGCCCTGCAATTTTGGGACCCAAAGGTTCATATGTTCAGGTTTGGGGTCAACGGGCTGTGCCCAACCGTGGAGGAATTCCCAGCATACCTCCAGGGAGTTGTTTCGAGTGTGATTGTCATGCCACCTTATAGGGAAAATATACCAAAGCTGAAGTCTTGACATTACCAGGGGAGTAGCCGAAAGTCTGCTAATCGGAGGGCAGATCAACATCATGCGCCTAATGGAGTGGTAAGGGCCGGAAGGGAACATAGAGGATACAGCCCTGCAGGCTCGGCGTCGATTTGCTCTGGCAATCAGCATGTTGGCCACTTATTTACTGGTATCTCCGAATGGGCAAGTCAACCCCATGCTGGTGAGTGTTGCTGCTCAAATGGGTGCCCGAAGAAACGTGGTGCCGCTAGTTCTGTTCGAAACGCTCATGGGTTTGGATTTGGTTTCTATTGGCCAAACAAACATATTTGGCGGTAGTCCACTCCTACTGCAGGTAAATTCTCACTCAACTCACCTTTTTCTGCTTTTCGCACGTTCTATTTTTACCTCATCTTTCGGCCAAGGCTATATCGAAGCTTCTCACTTGTTTTTCCACTCCAGTTTTATATGACTCCTTACTTGTTTTTCCACTCATACAGCTCTGGCTGTCTAATAAATTGGGATTGCTCATAGCGTCGGAAGCAAATTGGCCCCATATGCCCGGTCGAATGCATCAGCGAGGCATGATCTACCCGGAAATATCCGTGCATCAATGATATACATTCATGAGAGAGATGCTATCGAATGAGATCACCTGGAGGCATGAGGCCCTGAACATCCCAGACATGGCCCTGAGTTCTGCAGGTTTCGAAAGAATGGTGATAGCTCGACTGACCGCTTTCACATTCTATATTCCCGGTCGCATTCTCCATCAGTTAGGAATGAGCCAAGGGCTTCACTGAGCCGGGATAGAAGACTTCCAAGTCCCTGTTTTCACTCTCCAGAATTTGAGAGGATACGAGCACAATTGGGGTCTGAGGCAACTCGGAGGAGCTGAGCCAAATTTCAGCACAGAGCTGATGCACCGATATCAAGTATGGTTAAGAAGAGAAATCACAAGTAGGCAAAACAATGACTGACTCTGACGAACCCTGATGATCTAGAATAAATTGTGAGCCTGTTAAGGCCTCGAGCATTTTATTCTGTTTTTATGCTTAACTCTTTTTAAGACTTCTCAGCCTGTGTAATAGAAGCTATAGTTTTAAATAAAGACAAAAGTTCAAGAGTTCTCCCCTTTTGATTCAAGTGTTGAACACCGCGTCGTTTCGAGCATTGAGTTAACCCCTGGTAGTAGGAAACTGTGGATCAAGTTGATTGATTGTGACCGAATCTCACAGAGAGGTTGCCTACGTATCCCTTTTCAAGGAATCAGGTCAGCACATAGTTCAGGCTAAGGTTCGCTCGGGTATTTTAACTCTCCCTTTGCGCTCTAACTTTTGCCTAGAACCGCCACTTCGGGTTTTCGGCCTAGCGAGCTTTGATTGACGCCTATTTATTTTTGCCTAAACCACCTTTTTAGGTTTTCGGTCTAGCAGGCTTGCTCTAATTTTTGCTTGGAATCGCCCACCCTTGTGGTTTTTGGTCCAACGAGTTTCTCTTAGGGATAGTAACGTTTGAGTTGATCCAGGTTGACCATAGTGTTGAACTCGTTGCCGTCGAGATCAATGAGTTGAGCCGCTCCCTCGGAAAGGATGATCTTGATGATGTAAGGTCCGAAATGCTTAGGTCGGAATTTGCCGCGGGGGTCGAAAACTGGCGCCCGAATCTCCTTTGTAACCATGTCCCCTTCAACCAAGTCTCTAGACTTCACCTTCTTGTTGAATGCACGGGCAATTTTCCGTTGATACCCTGAACGTGATACAAGGCCTGGAGCCTCGTCCCATCGAAAGGCATGAGTTTAACGAATCTTCCACTGAGCCATTCGGATTCCGAGAGTTCTAATTCCACCATGATCCTCAGAGATGGCACCTCAAGCTCTATAGGGAGTACTGCTTCCATCCCGTAGACTAAGGAATAGGGGGTTGGCTCCATTGATGTTCGGATCGACGTTCGATCTCCCCAAAGAGCTAAAGGTAGTTGCTCGTGCTAGTCCTGGCGAACTCCGCGGACTTTTTGATGATTGTCTCGACATTCTTGTTTGCCGCTTCAACTGCTCCATTCGTCTGAGGGTGATAGACCGTTGAATGATGGATTTGGATCTTGAATTCTTCAAAGTGCTCCAGAACCCTGCCTTTGAAATGATTCCCATTGTCTGATACAAATGCCTGCGGAACCCCATATCGATAGATGATGTTTTTCTTGATGAAATGAGCGACTTGAACCGCGGTCAAGGTTCTGTACAACTCAGCTTCTACCCATTTGGTAAAGTAATCTATTGCCACAAGGATAAATCTATGACCATTTGAAGCAGACGGTCTGACCATGTCGATGACGTCGATACCCCACACAGAGAAAGGCCAAGGCGAAGCCATGCCAAATAGGTTAGAAGGTGGAACATGCATCAGATTAGCATGGATTTGGCACTTGTGACATCGCCGCACGTAATCCACACACTGGGATTCCATGGTAGACCAGAAGTAGCCTTGACGCAAGATTTTCCTAGCGAGCATGACGCCGCTCATGTGAGGGCCACAGACCCCTTCGTGGATCTCCTCCATAATTCTGACAGCCTCGGTGCCGTCGACGCAGAGCTTGTGCATCCCACAATGAGCTCTCCTATATAACTTCCCCCCACAAATGATGTACAAACCAGCTACCCTCCGTAACGCAGTTTGATCCTTTTTAGAGGCCTCGGCCGGATACAAGCCACTCTCGACGAAGTTCCATATGTCATGATACCAGGGTAGGCCATCATCAACATCATTGATGGCGTTGACATATTGATAAGTGGGGTAGTCCCGCTGTTCGATTATGATAGGGCGGAGTTTGACTCCCAAAGGCAACTCGATCATGAAAGCCAAGGTCGCAAGTGCATCGGCAAACTGGTTCTTCAACCGGGGGATGTGAGTGAAAGTTACTTTGTTGAAACAAGGAATTAGCCCATCCAAATCTTGATGATAAAGCTTTAATTTCTCCTCGCGCACCGTCCAATCTCCATTGGCCTGAGATATGACAAGACTAGAATCCCCGATGACCTCGAGCCTCTTAACACCGAGTGTGAGCGCAGCTTCCATACCTACAATACATGCCTCATATTTAGCTTGGTTGTTTGTAACATCAAAGTTAAGCTTGAATGCAAGAGGAATATGAGAACCGTTAGGGGTAACAAGCAGGACCCCGATTCCAAATCCTTTTTGATTGGCTGTTCCATCGAAGTAAAGGGTCCATACGTCCTCGACAACTGTCAGCACTTCCTCATCCAGAAACACAAAAAGTCTGAATCCTCCGGTCCATCCACAGGGTGGTTAGCCAAAAATTCTGCAACAGCTCGCCCTTTCACTGACTTTCTTGTGACGTATTCGAGATCGAATTCTGCCAAGAGGAGCAACCAACTTGCTCACTTACCAGTGAGCGCTGGTTTCTCAAACAGATACTTGAGAGGATCCATTCGAGAAATCAACTTTACTAGGTAAGCCAGCATGTAGTGTCTCAACTTCTTAGAGGCCCAGACAAGGGCCCAACACATCTTTTCCAAGGAGGTGTAGCGCTCTTCAGACCCAACCATCTTCTTACTCAAGTAGTAAACGGCCTTCTCAACTCCCTTGTCCCCTTCTTGAGCTAGCAAGCATCCCATGGATGTAGGGTTCAAGGACAAGTATAGAATCAGGGGCTTCCCAGGCACTAGCAGCATCAGAACAGGCGGGTTCTGTAAATAGTTCTGAATTGACACAAAGGCCGCTTGGCATTTGTCTGACCATACGAAAGGGGTATCCTTCTTTAGTAGATGAAACATCGGCTCGCAAGTTAAGGTCAACTTGGCAATGAATCTACTGATGAACTGAACTTTTCCCAAAAATCTCCGCACTCCCTTTTCAGTCTCTGGTGGCTTCATTTCAAGCACTGCTTTGATCTTTGATGGATCAACTTCAATCCCATGAGAAGTGATCATGAAGCCGAGCATCTTGCCTGCTGTGACCCCGAAAGTGCATTTCTGCGGATTAGACGCATGCGGAACTTACGGAGCCTTTCAAAAAACTTCCTCAATACGGGAACATGTCCTTCCTGAGTTTTTGACTTAGCAATCATGTCGTCCACATGGACCTCAACCTCTTTGTGCATCATGTCGGGCAAAATGGTTGTAGCGGTTCTCTGGTAGGTAGGACCGGCATTTTTCAAACCAAACGGCATGACCAAATAACAGTAAGTCCCCCATTCGGTGATGAAAGTCATTTTCTCACGGTCCTCGGGCGCCATAAGGATCTGATTGTAGCCTGAGAAACCATCCATGAACGAAAGCAAAGCATGCCCCGCAGTATTGTCCACAAGCATATCGATGTGCGACAAGGGAAAATCATCTTTGGGGCTTGCTTTGTTCAAATCCCGGAAGTCAACAAAAACACGAATCTGGCCATTCTTCTTGGGAATGGGGACAATGTTGGCCACCCAAGTGGGATACTGAGAGACCATGAGAAATACAGTGTCGATTTGCTTGGTAACCACCTCCTTGATTTTCTGTACCCAGTCTGGCCGCATCCGTCTGAGCTTTTGCTTCACTGGCTTAGCATCCGGTAGCAAAGGGATTCGATGCTCCACTATCTTGGGATCAATACCGGGCATGTCTTGATGAGACCATGCAAAGACATCGCTGAATTCAGTGAGCAGTCCTTTGAAATCACAATGGTCCTCTGGGGTTAACGTGGAGCCCACTTGAACCATCCGGGGATCGTTCTCATCTTTCAAATTTATTAAGACTATTTCTTCTTTTAACGGCTGAGCATGCCTTTCATCTTTCCTTTCGATGAGGGCACGGATTTCCTTGGGAATGTCCCCATCAAAATCTATCCCTTCATCGTCGGAGTCGATACAGTTTATGTAAAGATCATTCAAGTAGTCAGAAGAGGATTTCTTCATTTCATAAGACCTTGCAGGGTTGCCAAGTACAAGGGAATCGAACTCGAAGTAAAAGCTATGACGTGGAGGGCCAAGAGGCACAAACTTCAATTCAGAGCTAGACTTAGACTCAGGAGACTCACCAAACTCAGTGTCAGACTCAGATACATCATCAATGCAAGTAAGGCGCGGTTTGAAAATGCAATTTTTGAGGCTACCCTTGGCTTCCACGATAAGAGAGGTGGGGTCCTCGAGGGCGTCGGGCCCGAGCATGAACACTTCGGTCTCTTCAGCTTCCTTGGCCAAACCCACTTGGGAGAATTCACGGAACAGCTGCTCCAAGCTTCCCTGATCAAAAGACCCCAGCCAGTCAGTCTTCAGTTTGGGCTGGCTAAGCTTCCTCTTGAATTCTGCCCTTGCCGGCTCTTCATCACTAGCGGACCAGGTGTCGTCAGCGAAGATCTCAAACCCGGGTAGTAGTCTCCCGGTGACCGAATCGATGAAAGGCTCAGCCTGCCTGGTGTAGATATCGTTCCCCACTTCGCGCACAAAGTAGCTGTCGGGCTCACCATAGAGAGATCGAGGTTTTCCCGTGCATTTCCTTCTTTTGGCATCTTTGGCAAAGGAGGTGTATCCCAAACCAAAGCGGCCCTCGTAGGAAGGAAAGGTAGGGAACTCCGGGATTCCTTGTTGGTGAATCCCTAAACCCAGACCAGGTAGATAGGACATCTTTCTCATAATGTCCAGAGCGACAGAGCTTATGATGAAGTCCCCATCTACGTTGATGGCCAAAACTGAGCCAGAAGTGTCAAAAGAGAAGCCTCTGAGATCGACATCTTCGTCGCCGTGTGTGATCCCAAGAACAAGTGTGCCATCCTCCTTAAGCGGGCGAATGCCTGAGTCCCCGCAGATAATCAAGGTACCAGTAGGAAGTCCCAACATAACCTTCTGATGAAGAGTAGACGGTACAGCCATGATGTCAGATCTGTGGAGCCACGGCCTTCCTAGTAAGAGACTAAAAGTGGTAAAGATATCAACTACATGGAACTCAACATCCATCTCAAACCCCTCAGCATCTAGTTTGAGCATAAGCGTACCCTCGACCACACAACGAGTGATGTCGTATGCCTTAACAGCCAGATTGGAAGGTGCAAAGTCCCTCTTAGTTGGTCCCAAGCGGTAAGCCACCCTCAAAGGGCAAACGTTGATTGCCGATCCATTGTCGATAAGAACAGTTGGAACCCAGAGTCCCCGGCTTTTAACGGTGATGTGCAAGGGGCGATTGTGATCAATCCCTTCGACCGGCAGATCCTTGTCAGTGAAGATCACAGTGTGCTTAGAAGTAGGCGGGAGGATAAGAGAAATCATTACTTCGGGTGTGACGTCCGGTTGAACCTCAAGGCGAGAGAGAGTGTGGCAAAACTTCTGACGATGCTCATGGGACGAATAGATTAGTCCCCAGAGCGATATGGCAGCGGGAATCCGCTCTAGTTGCCTTTGAATCATGTCATCATTCGGGGAGCTAACAGGTACCTCAAATGGTGCTGACCTTGAGAAAGTGGAAGGTTCGTTCTTTCGATTAGAAGAATTGGACGAACTCCCAGCTTGTAGATTAGCAGGCTGAAAAACTCGTCCACTCCTCGTAACGTTGAGAACGTTCTCTAAAGAGGGCACCACCTGAGGGTCCTGACTATCATCCCAGAGATCAGCAGGGACTTCCCCCAACTTGCGCTTCCCTTTGTCAGAGGCCGGAGAGGCTACAGGCACTTCTATGTCCAACCTTAGGTCTTCAGATAAATCCTTCAACAGCAGCAACTCCCAGAAGTCTGGATCCTTAACGGCAACAGCCTCCCCAACAGGCTTCGTGTTAGCAACAAAAGGGACATCCCAAAGTCCCCCATCAGCAAAAGAGCGGTTGACAGTCCAAACCTCGGATCCAACTTGGATATTGACTACATGATCAACATCCCAAAGATCAGCTGGTGGAATAAGGTCTATAACCATAATGCTACAATCCTCCTCAGTTGGATAAGGCGGTATGGGGCACGAGAGTTCCTCGTCGACGATGTAAAATGTAGGATCATACTCGACGTCAGTCACCGAATCAACCAGCCTATCGAGAGTAGAAGGGAAAAAACATTCCCCTAGAACACGAGTTTCATCTTGGACAAGACCATCCTCCAGGAACTAAATCTCGTGACTTGGCAAGGCGTAACCTTGGAAAGGATTAGGGTTAAATCCCAACGGAAACTGCCAAGCAGGCTCGGGATCCCAATAGTACTCCTCCTCGGGTAGAACGGGCTCAGGCTGTTGAAATAGCATGTCCAATGAGAATCCATCCAAAGGATCAAGCATGGCCGCCTCATAATTGGCCATCCAAGCATCATACCAAGCATGGTCAAAAGGGACATATTTAGGGTTCTGCGGGAAACCGTCCAATTCCAACTCTGTCCATTCATTAATTATGGGGGTAGCATAGTTATCATTATCAGCTATAGCCCAACCCACTGCTTGCATATCAATCTGTTGCTCTAGTAGAGGCGGGATGGCCGATCTGAAACGACTCACGAGACTTGGAGTGGGGTTGGGATCCGTCACATTGAAGTAAGGGCTATCCAAGGAAGAGGTAGAGCTGAGCTACACGGAAGGGATGGACTGGTGGAACAGGTCGCTGATAGAAGCGTTGAACACAAACGCTCCATTCTGCAGGCATGCAGAGGACGTATTGGAATTGGACGACTGTCCTTCCTCAAGGTGAATATAGAGCACCTCGGCTTCAGTTTGAGAAGGTATGGGTACGACTGGTCTAGGTTGATCTGTTGAGGCTATATGGTCGGTGGGTTTAAATATAGTGGAGTTGAGGGTTGATATCAGTGGAGCTTATGGATATTTGATTGATGCGTGGAGCAGCATTGTGCTTTGGCATGGAATTGGAAAGGATATTTGGCTTTTGAGATGGTAGAGGTGGAACGTGGAGAGTTCTTCATCTATGAGGTCCTGAATCGCATGACGGAGACGGAAACAGGAGTCCGTAAGATGACAAGCCCCTTGATGGTAGGCGCAATAAAGATTGGCCTTAAAGTTGGGTGAAGGGTTCTTAGGCGGAGGAGTTGGGTCGAGGGGTTTCAGATGCCCTGACTAGATCAATTTCTCCATGATGGATGACAATGGAGCTTCAAATGCAGAGAAGCTGCGAGGCTGATTGCGAGGCCGGTTATTCTGCAGGGTTTGCACCTGATTGACGTCGGCAATGTGGTTGGTAGAAGAGGCGTTAGTACCACTGGTCGCAGCGTTGGAGTAAGTCCCTCCCCCAAACAGTGCATTAGTGTTCTCGGAGTATGCCCGAGGTTTCGACTTCGGTGGGTTTGAAGATTCCCCTTTTGACAAAATCCCGCTTTGTAGTGCATCCTCAATGGCCAGGCCAGACTCGAAGAAGGTGTCGAAATTGGAGGATGCTTGAACGAGGACCAAGTGCCTAGCATAATCGGGCTGGAGGTTGCGGGAGATGATATGAAGTTGATCCCTCTCGCTTGGGCGTTTGCTCATCTAAGCAGCCTTGGCCCTCCACATTTTGACGAAATCTACAAAGGATTCCTTAGCTTCCATTTTGGTGGACTCCAACTCGTGAGTAGTCATCTTGAGCTGAGAGTTGTAGCTATACTGCGAAATAAACGCAGCCCCGATGTCCTCCAAGTCCTTCGCTTGGCAATGTCGAGAGACAGGAACCAGTGGAAAGAAGGGCCTGAGAGGGTTTAAGGAAATAGTTGAGACATGGCCTCGGGCTCTAACAATAAGAGCTTCATGGCAGCGTGGTAACCATAGAGATGAGTCTTAGGGTCGCCACTGCCATCGAACTTGGCCATATCAGGCATTTTGAATTTGTCGAAGAGCTTGGCATTAGGATAGAGGCAGAGTTGGTCCAAGTCGATCCTTCTAGCACTGATCTTCTCGGATTTTGAAACAAATTCTTCCAACTTTGCCATCTTGGCAACAAGAGCAATCATGTCAGGGCTCTGAGCAGTCCTAACAACAGTAGTGCGTAGATTTGGAGCAGGAACTCTAGCCCTCCTAGGGTTGAGCAAGGCTACTAGACGCCCTGGGTGGTCCGGATCCTCGACCATGATCGGTTGCTCATGCACATCCTCTTAGGCCTCGCCCTCCTCTTGAACAGTTGGAGGAAGACGTGTGTTAAAGAGGTCATTCAAGCGGGTCATTTGGCGTCTGTCTGAGCGGCCCTCTACTGTATAGTAGTGATACTAGTCTGGATGTTCAAGAGGATGGTTTCCAAGGTGAGCGTGAGCGGTTGCGGTTGATCTGCCATGACTGGTGCTCCTGAGGTGCTTGATGCAGAAGAGGGAGTGGGTGATTCCGGAGATTCCCTTTCCTCAAAGATCGGAAACAAGCGCGACTGTAGAGAGACGAGTGCGACTGTAGAGTGGCGAGCAAAGAACGCGGAGAGTCTTCCATGGTGATTGACTGGGCTTGCAACCTGACTAGCCTTTGAACCAGATTCCGATGCAGACGTTCCCAAGTGGGTTTGGCTTTCTGCCTCGATACTTTCCCTGGCGGTGCAATGGTTCAGAACTTTGCTTGCAGTAGAGTAAGAGAAGGCTAAATAAGGGCTCTGCAGCAACTTTAATCTAAATAAAAGACTAAAGCGAAAACACAGTCACCGTCGTCAGTGTCGCCCCTAGACTCTAAGACTGGAGGACGAGTCTGTCTCATGGTGTTCGGACGCTGCCAGTGATCCTTGGAAATCTTTTCGAGGGCGTATCCTTTGAATAAATCGACTAAGACAAAGAAATATCAAAACAAACTAAGCCTTCGATTATTCCACTCTTGAAGTTTCAACTTTGGAGTCGGAACAACTCGGTGTGGATGACGTGATGTTGTAACCGAGGCGGCGTAGGCTACACAACGCCATAGCCTAAACGGTGTACATGCTGCGCACGATAACCAAGGTGGTGTGAGCATCACGGCATTCTCTCCGTTGTTCCTCGTTTTCTGTTTGAAACCTCAATCGGGCTTTAGTCAAGGATTTAGAAAGTCTCGATTTCCCAAAGTCCCGCTGACCTAAGGACTTTGAAAATTGAAAACATGCACCATCAAGATGCACGACTCTTCATCAGGCCACGGCAACATCCTAATATGCATAAGATAGACTCGAAATAGAGACAACCTAGAAGCCGCCCTAAACATGCTCCTACGCAAAACGGTATGTATGTACAGTGCATGCGATAGGGAAAGCAGTAACACATTGACAGTATATGGGGGTTAGATGCATGTAGATCTTACCCTGTAGGTACCTGTCCTAGTTTGGAGAGTTTTAATGCTTTGTATATGCAAAGGCCGGTTTTGTTTCGTAATAGGTTCCTCGGACTAAAGCCAAGATATACCTCCCGTTGCCCGTGTAATCGCAGACCAATAGTCGAATGGTAGAATGACTCATCATCGTCGAAGGTTGTTGGTCATTCAGGGTCCCCGAGCTCCGGTAAACCATGTCGGATTGCCAAAATGATCCAACGAGGCTTATCCAACATCGATGCAAATGAGAATGCTAAAAATTGATTTAATGGAACAGAATCGCAAATTCGCAAATGCCCTTTTCAAATTTGGCTCACTTTATTTGGTCCATTTGTGGGCAATGCGAATTGCCCCGACTCTTTCTCTCCTCCGAGGGAAGGGATTCCGTTCCCCACCCTTTTGAGAAAGGAGAGATGCTGCCGGTTCGCGGGAGCGCTTTTAAGCTGGACGACAAGCGCTCGCGAAAATACAGAGTCGCCACTCGGGTTTGAAGGTCCGACACCCAAGGAACCGTATTTTGAAGCACTTGCCGCGCTGTTTGATTTGAAAAAGTTAAGGAACCAGTCCGTCATAACCATATCTGGGTTCGGGAGCCAGGTTACGAGAGGGGAAGGGTTTTATGGCACCCCTCTCGCCCAATCCGGAGATCGGTCTCTACTTAGGCATTTGCAAAAATGTTATTTGTTTGCGATTCTGTTTGATTAATCATTTTTTAGCCAATTAGGGCGGGGGAACAGTTTAAAGGAGATTAAAACTGTAACACGTTTGCAGAATGTGAGGGATGATAGCATGGATGAACAGTTAGTATAGGATGAGAACAGACTGCTGTGGGAGTTTAAACAAACTGGGATGCCCCTGTTTTGGAGTGACGTGCGCAGGAAGAAACCAGCATACACTGAACAAGTCACTGCATGCTGTTCACTCTTGCGCGCACAACTCTAAAACACGCGCGCGCCGGTGAGCTTAAACCCACAACTCTTATTCTCAAACCTTCTGGGCTCTGGAAGGACCAGTGCACACCCAGGACAAACCACGCAGTTTATAGGCAGCATAATATACAGTTTAAAGGCTTAAAAGCCCTAAAAATTGACAAAACACCCCATAAACAGTGTGGGGACAAAATAATGGCCTAAGGCCGAGCTACCCGTGCAAGGCCACTCACTGGTCAGAGGCAAACTGTCGCGCGATGGAGCTAGTCTGGCGCGCGAGGATGCGCCCCGGCGCACTGTCGCGCGATGGAGCGAGTCTGGCGCGCGATGGTGCGCCCCGGCGCACTGTCGCGCGATGGAGTGAGTCCGTCGCGCGATGGTGCGCCCTGGCGCGGGATGATTGCGCCCTGGCGCGGACCAGACCAGTGCTTGGTTTACACATTTCTGGGTTACTGGGACAGATCCAGAATGTTCCCAGGGGGACTCCAAAACAGCAGAAACTCATATTGAACTAAGACTAGCAGTTTATACTAAGGAAAGCAGTAAACAGGTTATTATCATGCTCGCAGAGTGATCTATATATACATAAATACAAAAACAGCAAGACACCAATCCCCACGGGAACCGTCGCACGATGATCGAAATCGTCGCGCGAGAGAGTGGCTCCATCGCGCGCTGGTTCTTGCCATGACGGTTTTTGAAACCTTGCCAGCTTTAGGACCAGGACTGGTATTGATTACCAGCCTTGGCCCTGCCAGCCCCCCTCAGAGATCAGAACAGAAACAGAACAAAGGTAAGCTATACCTTTGGCTTCGGGTTTGAAAGAGTATTTGAGCTTTTGATGTTTGAAGTTGATTGAGGAATGTGAAATTGGATGAAAAAGCACTAGAGCTTGTGCTAATCTTTTGAATTTTTGTGGCCCTTTGAAAGAGAAACAAATGGGGATACTTATAGGGAAAAGGGGTGAATCTGGTTGGAAACAGAGGAGTTCAGGTAGTCCACGAGGCCTAGCTGAGGCTGCATTGGTGGCCAACTGTCCTCCTTCAGAAAGGTAGGTGGTAGGTTGGACCCTCGCGCGACAGAGTGAGACTGTCGCGCGATGGAGTGAGTCTGGCGTGCGATGGTGCGCCCGGGCGCGGGATGGATGCGCCCTGGCGCGGGTCAGTAGGGTTTTTGGTTTTTGAAGTGGCTTAGGCTAGGTTAGGTTCAAGGGTTTTGCAAACACTCAAAGCTCAAACACGCTATCATTCCCGGGGTGTTCTTGATCCATTTCATCATCGGGGAATCAAAAACCGTAAGTAAACTAATCTGGAAGCCCAGATTGGGGTGTCTACAGTAGCCCCTCTTTGACGGCACTTGAAGCACCATCGACTTGGTATAAATAACGTCAAAGAATTCTAGACACCCCTCAAGGCAATCCAGAGCAAAGCATACTAGCAAAGTAGACAAGTAAACTTAAGGAACCTGATTGGTGGAATGGACAGGCAGGTCCATTGCCGGGGATGGAAGTAGAAGTGGACGAGCGAATCGCCGCTTGTTGATCGAAGTTGGACAGGACAGGCTGTCGTTGCAAATTTTGGACGGGACAGGCCGTCGTTGCTGGGGATCAAACTATCCTCGGCACAAAGTATTCCAACAAACACGGGTAGGTCGTGTCAGGTAGGTTGAATTCCATCTGTTGGGAATCAGAGCCAATCTCCTTATCAAAGACCATCCGAGACAGAGCAATAAGCCTGCTGGAAGATGCGCGTGAAGCTTGACTGATATAGAGGTAGTCGTTTGAGGGCAGGCCGAGGCGGACTCTCCTGGGGAACAACTAGTTGCGAATGGGCGGACCATCGTACGATATCCTGATCGTTGTTGATCGGGGCGAACACAGACGATATGGCTGGTTGTCATCGCTGAATGGACAGTGACAGGCGATGTGGTTGATTGTCGTCGCTGAATGGGCAGAGACAGGCGACGTGGTTGGTTGAATTTTGAGATGGGCAGATCAGTGTGCAGAATGATCGAGCCGTTGAGATTTGGACAGGACCGGCTGTCGTTGATGATATGGCTGACCATCGGGATGATTTAGTACGATAGGACGATATGGCTGACCGTCGTTGATGATATGGCTGACCATCGTTGAATTGAGAAGGACGATATGGCTGACCGTCATTGAATAGGACGGAGAGATCAATGTGCTGAGTGATCAAACTGTTTGAGAAAGTTGACAAGCTGAGAGGATCATCAGTATAAATGATCGAGCCGTTGAAGTCTGGATGGGAGGATCATCAGTATAAATGATCGAGCCGTTGAATTTTAGACTAGATCGACTGTCGTCGATTTGGATCGGGCAGATCGTGCTTCAAGATGATCGTGCTGTTGAAATTTGGACAGGACTGGCTGTCGTTGATTTGAGATGGGCGGATCAGTGTGCAGAATGATCGTGCTGTTGAAATTTGGACAGGACCGGCTGTCATTGATTTGAGATGGGCGGATCAGTGTGCAGAATGATCGAGCCGTTGAATTGGACAGGACCGGCTGTCGTTGAATCGGTTCCACAGAAGATCTTATTGCATCCTGCCATTTGAACAATGCTGCAAGAGATTTTCGATCGCATTCGTTGGCGAACAAATCGTGGACTCAGGAAGATTTCTTCGCATCCGCTGACCAACAATAACAAAACCGCAGGAGATTGCATCGCATCCTTTGGGAAACAAATCAAGAGTTATGGAGATTTCCATTGCCTCTAGTAACCAAACAGAACAAAACCGCAGGAGATTGCATCGCATCCTTCGGCCAACAAATCGAGAGTTAGGGAGATTTCCATCGCCTCCGCTAACAAACAGAACAACACCGCAGGAGATTGCATCGCATCCTTTGGCAAACAAATCGTGGATTCAGGGAGATTTCTTCGCATCCGCTGACCAAACAAAACAATACCGCAAGAGATCGCATCGCATCCTTTGGCAAACGAATCGAAAGTTAGGGAGATTTCCATTGCCTCCGCTAACCAATGATAACCAAAACCGCAGGAGATTGCATCGCATCCTTTGGTAAACGAAGTCTTGATGGCGACCATTCTGACCACCTTCCTGTTTTCAACAGTTGACATACACAATATGCAAAGATGTATACAAACAAAATGCACAAATTGAAAATGCAAATGCAAGTTAAGGGCGGCTCCTAGGAGGACAACGATGCCTAAGGACTACCACTGAGCCCCAGTACTTTACTGTCTTTTGCTTCTGAGATGCGAATCCAGATAGAGAGACATTGAGCGGGCTGACGTGCCCAGTTGACATGTAGTAACGGCAGTGGGCCTACGTGCCCCTTCCTTTGATGCTTGGCAGATGAGCCCCAGAGATATGCTTTGCTTGGCCTTGGACTGACGTGCCCCTGCTGTCTCAAGAGAGTCCACAGCTTTGTGGATTACAGATGCAAGAGTAGCAATGTAAAAATTGCATTTTTCAGTTTATTGACATATAAACCATGCGCTAATATCTAATTTGCATTGACAAGTGAACTGAGTCGACACACAGACACACATATATGTACAGACATGCCTAGCTCGAACGAAAAAGGGGAAAGAACCCCAGGGAACAATGCGACCCCTCAGACACACGGAATATAATGAAATTTTGGACATTAATGAGCCAAAACTCACGACATTCCTAAACAGGTGAAACTGACACCTGCGAGGTCAAAATAGCTGTACAATGACCTGCACGAACAAATTGAACCGAGAATAGCATCTCGACATGACAATGGATTGAAATCTAGACAAATGCCACAAAGACGGACACAAGACGCAAATAATGACACATATAGTCCCGGACTGAAACCGACACCCCCGTGCAGTCACATTAGGTCTACATGACCTGCACGGCATGACAAGACTTGGCAAAAGCCCTTTGAACAGGACTCGAAGGCAGTAGCTGACTGCTATCGATTGCTGTATGAATTGAAAAAGTGCGCACAGGGTTGAGACCAACGCACAAAACTACGAATAAGTGCGCGTGAACCTCAAACTAGCGCACATGACTGCAAAGCTACTGCAACTGCTCACATCAGACTTCGCTGAACTTAGAATAAACTGTGAGCCGTTAGGCCTCGCCAGCATTTCGTTCTGTTTTTGATGCTTAAAATCTTTTAAGGCTTTATGCTCAGCTTTGAAATTGAATTAGTAGTTTGCAATAAAACTGAAAGACAAAAGGTTTTTCCCCTTTCAGACGCCTCACATGCAGCTTGATCTTCGAATCTCTTCGACCTTTGATGTGTACCAAACGTCAACCATGGATCCAATTGATAGATTGTGACCGAGTCTCAAGGAGAGACTGCCTACGTATCCCAAGCTAGGGAATCAGGTCAAAACGTAGTTCAGGCCAAGGTTCACTCGAGTATTTACCTCACCTTTTACGCTCTAACTTTTGCCTAGAACCGCCACTTCGGGTTTTCGGTCTAGCGAGCTTTCAAATATTGCCTTCACTTTTGCCTAGACCACCTTCATAGGTTTTGGTCTAGCAGGCTGCTCTAATTTTTGCTTGGAACTGCCCACCCTTGGGGTTTTCAGCCCAACGAGCTTCTCTCAGGGAAAAGGCTTTTGAATTGATCCATGCTGACCAAGGTATTTGAATTTGTTGCCGTTGAGGTCAATGAAATGGCCGCAGCCCCAGATGAAATGGATGCAAGGTCCAAAGTGCTTCAGTCGACATGCCTTGCTCCAGGCCAATTTTGAACTTTCCAATCTGTGCTTGGCGGAACGCTGTTCCTGCAAACTTGAATATGGTATGAGGCGCTGGACCTTCTAAGCTTTGCTTTGCATGGTTTGGCACCTGGCAGCAGAGGGATTTGATGTTCCTTTTATCTCTGGGTCAACGTTAGGCATGTCATTTGAGAGACCCTGCCAAAACATTGATGAACTTTTTGAGCCTGTCTGACTGGCCACAATGCTCCTCTGGGAACAGCTTTGAACCAAATTTGAACCATTTTGAGGTCTACTTCATCTTTCAAGTTTATTTGAAAATTACTATTTCAATTATTAGGCTGAGCATGCCTTTCGTCTTCCCTTTTGGCAAGGGAACACATTTCCTTGGGAATGATCCCATCGAAATCTATCCCTTCGTCGTCAGGGACGACACAATTTATTCAAAAGCCAGCGAAGTACTTAGAAGCAAGATAATGCATATCAAAAGAAAGCCCCTCGGGGTTGCCAAGTACAGCAGACTCAAAACTTGAAACAAAAGCTACGACGTGGAGGGCCAAGAGGCACAACCTCCGACTCAGAGCTAGACTTAGACAAATGCAAACGACTCTGTGTCAGACTCAAACAAAACGCCAATGCAAACTAGACGCGGTTTGAAAATGCAATATTTAAAAAAGCTACCCATAGCTTCCACAAAAAGAGGTAGGATTCAGCGGGTGTCAGGCCCAAGCAACAGCACTTCGGCTTCCTTAGCTTCTTTGACCAAACCTACTTGGTGCTCCTTTGATCAATGGACCTTAGCCGGTCAGTCTTCCCCTTTGCAAGCTTCTCATAACTGTCAACCAGGTGTCAGCAGTGAAGACCTCAATTGCCCAACCTACAGCCATCATGTTAACCTCCGGTTCAAACGGGATGGATACAACTGGTTTGGGTTGGCTTTCTGGGATGATATAGTGGCTAGGGTTGAATATAGTGGAGCTAGGGTTAATTTGAGTGGAGATGATAGATATCTGACCTACCAGAGGGTCAGAGTTGTGTTGAGGCAAGGAGTTGGAAATGACGTTAGGTTTTGGTGGAACATGAACCGTGCCATTGTCAATGAGATCTTGAATCTCATGTCGAAGACGATAGCATGCATCAGTGGGATGGCCAGGCATTTGGTGGAAGGCACAGAAAAGATGAGGTTTGTAACCAGAAGGTAGAAATTTTGGCGGAGAAGTTGGTGCCAAAGGTTTGAGATGCCCAGACTTGACAAGTTTTTCCATCACTGCGGACAGAGGTGCCTCAAAGACAGAGAAACTTCGAGGTTGGGTTCGGGCTCGGTAGCTTTGGGCGTGTTGAACCTGATTGACATCGGCTGTAAGGTTGGGGGAAGCAGCAGCGTTGTCCCCATTTGTAGTTGAATTGGCGTAATCGCTGCCACTAAACAGTGTGCTACTGTTTCCAGAGTAAGCCCTCGGCTTAGCTTTCTGTGAGGAGGACTCTCCCCTAGGCAGAATTCCACTCTGCAGTGCATCTTCAATGGCCAGGCCAGAGTCGAAGAAGGTTTCGAAGTTAGCAGACGCTTGAACAAGAACCAGGTGCCTAGCATAATCTGGCTGGAGATTGCGGGAGATGATGCGAAGTTGATCCCTCTCGCTCAGGCGATCAGTCATCAATGCGGCTTTGGCTCTCCACCTCTTAACAAAATCCGCAAAGGACTCATTTGCATCCATTCTGGTGGACTCCAACTCACGAGTAGTCATCTTGAGCTGAGAGTTGTAGTTGTACTGTGCAACAAAGGCAGCCCCTATGTCTTCCCAAGTTCTTCTTTTGGAGATGTCAAGCGACATGAACCAATGGAAGGCAGGCCCAGAGAGAGTCTGAGGAAAAAGCTGAGACATGGCCTCACTTTCTACACCCAACAACTTCATTGCAGCATGGTAGCCAAAGAGATGAGTCTTGGGATCACTGCTCCCGTCGAACTTAACCAAGTTAGGCATCTTGAATTTGTCAGGAAGCCTAGCATTAGGGTACAAACAGAGACGATCCAGGTCAATTCCCCCTGCACTGATCTTCTCGGATTTTGAAGCAGCTTCTTCCAGCTTAGCCATCTTGGCCATAAGAACTGCTATGTCAGGGTTTTGAACAGGCCCAACAACAGCGGGGTTTGGATTTGGAGTAGGCACACAAGCCTTTCTAGGGTTGGGCTGCACAATGAGACGCCCTGCATGGTTTGGATCCTCGACAAAGACAGGTTCTGCATGAACATCCTCATCGTCCTCGCCTTCCTCTTCGATTGCTGATGGAAGACGAGTGTTGATAAGGTCATTCAAACGGGAGATAGAGGCATCAGTCTGAGTGGCTCTTTGTCGCATAGCAGTGATACTGTTTTGGAGATTCATGAGCATGGTTTCCAGAGTGAGCGGTTGTGGCTGATCTGCCATCACAGGTTTTTCAACGGAGCTTGATGAAGAAGCTGAAGATAGGGAAGCCGGCGGCGTGGCTTTTTGCAATATCGATGGCGAACCCGACTGTAGGGCGGCCAATAGTGAACCTGGAGAAGCCTCCGTTGTAACTGACAGGGAATCTAGCCTGACAAGCCTTTGAGCCGGATGCTGAAGACGTTCCCAAGTAGGTTTGGCTCTTCCTTTCGATACTCTCTTGTTCGGCGCAATGGTTCCAAACTAGACAGTAAAGTAATTGAAAGCTCAGTGACGTTCCTGCAGCAATTAGAATGCAATGCACATGTTGCCATCATCGGTGTCCTCCTAGACTCTACAACTACAGACAAGTCTGTCTCATGATGTTTGGACGCTGCCAAAATCCTCGGAAATCTTTTCGAGGTGTATCCTTTGAATAGATCGACTAACACTAAGAGATGTCAAAACAGTCTAAGCCTTTGACTATTCCGTTCTCGAAGTTTCAACTTTGAACTTGGAACAACTTGGTATAGATGACATGGCACCTTAACCTTGAACACGGCGGTGTATAGTGACTTCGCACTTCAACCTGGGTAGTGCCAGTGTCATGGCATCCATACTTTGTGGTTCCTTATTTTCGGTTGAAACTTCAATCGGGCATGAGCCAAGGACTTAAAAAGGTTTGATTTCCCAAAGTCTCGCTGATCTAAGGACTTTGAAAATTTAGCAACGTGCACCATCGAGATGCACGACTCTTCATCAGGCCTAGCAGCGTCCTAATAAGCATAAGACAGATTCGAAAGAGAGACAACCTAGAAGCCGCCCTAAACATGCTCCTATGAAAAAAATGGTATGTATGTACAAAAACAGAGACGAGTTTGCCTCACGAATTTCAGACGTTGCCAGAATCCTCAGAATTCTTTTCGGTCATGTGTCCTTGAGTAGATCGTCAGATCCTAAAAGATGTCAAAATAGACTAAATCTTCGACTAGTCCCATTTGAAGGTTCAACTTTGAATTTGGAACAACTCAGTGGTGATGACATGGCACCTTAACCTTGAACACGGCGGTGTATAGTGACTTCGCACTTCAACCTGGGTGGCGCCAGTGACACGGCATCACTACTGTTGTTGTTCCATATTTTCGGTTGAATTCTCAACCGGGCATGAGCCAAGGACTTAGTAAATTTTGATTTCTCAAAGTCTCATTGAACTAAGGACTTTGCGATTGATAACGAACATTCGACAGAATGAACGACTCCTCATCGGGTCCAACAACGTCTTAGATTGCGCAAAACAAACTTGAAAGAAAGAACCATTCTAAGCAAGCTCCTATGCAAAACAATGTATGTACAGTACATGCGATAGGGAAAGCAGTAACACGTAGACAGTATAAGGGGGGGTAGATGCAAATAATCTTACCCTGTAGGTACCTGTCCTAGTTTGGAGAGTGCTAGTGCTTTGTATATGCAAAGGCTGGTTTTGGCTTGTAATAGGTTCCTCGGACTAGAGCCAAGATATACCTCCCGCTGCCCGCGTAACCGCAGAGCAACAGTCGAACGGTAGAATGACTCATCATCGTCGAAGGTTGTTGGTCATTCGGGGTCCCCGGGCTCCGGTAAACCGTGCCGGCTTGCCAAAACGATCCAACGAGGCTTATCTCACATCGATGCAAATGAGAATGCTAAAAAGTTTGATTAATGAAACAGAATCGCAAATTCGCAAATGCCTTTTCAAATTTGGCTCTCTTTATTGATTAATACTTAGAAGAAACTACACAAGAGAATAATCGGAAAAGCCCCAGATTGGATGGCCGGACACGAGGTCCTGTTAAATCACCAATCCTTTCTTCGGCAGCGCGAAGCTCACCGTTTTGACAGGCTTTTGTGGGATTGTTCTCAAGCGTATTAAATTCTAAGTATAAACCAATATTGATTCGATCCCCAGCAGAGTCGCCACTGTGGGCAATGCGAATTGCCCCGACTCTTTCTCTCCTCCGAGGGAAGGGATTCCGTTCCCCACCCTTTTGAGAAAGGAGAGATGCTGCCGGTTCGCGGGAGCGCTTTTAAGCTGGACGACAAGCGCTCGCGAAAATACAGAGTCGCCACTCGGGTTTGAAGGTCCGACACCCAAGGAACCGTATTTTGAAGCACTTGCCGCGCTGTTTGATTTGAAAAAGTTAAGGAACCAGTCCGTCATAACCATATCTGGGTTCGGGAGCCAGGTTACGAGAGGGGAAGGGTTTTATGGCACCCCTCTCGCCCAATCCGGAGATCGGTCTCTACTTAGGCATTTGCAAAAATGTTATTTGTTTGCGATTCTGTTTGATTAATCATTTTTTAGCCAATTAGGGCGGGGGAACAGTTTAAAGGAGATTAAAACTGTAACACGTTTGCAGAATGTGAGGGATGATAGCATGGATGAGCAGTTAGTATAGGATGAGAACAGACTGCTGTGGGAGTTTAAACAAACTGGGAAGCCCATGTTTTAGAGTGACGTGCGCAGGAAGAAACCAGCATGCACTGAACAAGTCACTGCATGCTGTTCACTCTTGCGCGCACAACTCTAAAACGCGCGCGCGCCGGTAAGCTTAAACCCACAACTCTTATTCTCAAACTCTCTGGGCTCTGGAAGGACCAGTGCACACCCAGGACAAACCACGCAGTTTATAGGCAGCATAATATACAGTTTAAAGGCTTAAAAGCCCTAAAAATTGACAAAACACCCCATAAACAGTGTGGGGACAAAATAATGGCCTAAGGCCGAGCTACCCGTGCGAGGCCATTCACTGGTCAGAGGCAAACTGTCGCGCGACGGAGCTAGTCTGGCGCGCGAGGATGCGCCCTGGCGCACTGTCGCGCGATGGAGCGAGTCTGGCGCGCGATGGTGCGCCCCGGCGCACTGTCGCGCGATGGAGTGAGTCCGTCGCGCGATGGTGCGCCCTGGCGCGGGATGATTGCGCCCTGGCGCGGACCAGACCAGTGCTTGGTTTACACATTTCTGGGTTACTGGGACAGATCCAGAATGTTCCCAGGGGGACTCCAAAACAGCAGAAACTCATATTGAACTAAGACTAGCAGTTTATACTAAGGAAAGCAGTAAACAGGTTATTATCATGCTCGCAGAGTGATCTATATATACATAAATACAAAAACAGCAAGACACCAATCCCCACGGGAACCGTCGCGCGATGATCGAAATCGTCGCGCGAGAGAGTGGCTCCATCGCGCGCTGGTTCTTGCCATGACGGTTTTTGAAACCTTGCCAGCTTTAGGACCAGGACTGGTATTGATTACCAGCCTTGGCCCTGCCAGCCCCCCTCAGAGATCAGAACAGAAACAGAACAAAGGTAAGCTATACCTTTGGCTTCGGGTTTGAAAGAGTATTTGAGCTTTTGATGTTTGAAGTTGATTGAGGAATGTGAAATTGGATGAAAAAGCACTAGAGCTTGTGCTAATCTTTTGAATTTTTGTGGCCCTTTGAAAGAGAAACAAATGGGGATACTTATAGGGAAAAGGGGTGAATCTGGTTGGAAACAGAGGAGTTCAGGTAGTCCACGAGGCCTAGCTGAGGCTGCATTGGTGGCCAACTGTCCTCCTTCAGAAAGGTCGGTGGTAGGTTGGACCCTCGCGCGACAGAGTGAGACTGTCGCGCGATGGTGCGCCCTGGCGCACTGTCGCGCGATGGAGTGAGTCTGGCGCGCGATGGTGCGCCCGGGCGCGGGATGGATGCGCCCTGGCGCGGGTCAGTAGGGTTTTTGGTTTTTGAAGTGGCTTAGGCTAGGTTAGGTTCAAGGGTTTTGCAAACACTCAAAGCTCAAACACGCTATCATTCCCGGGGTGTTCTTGATCCATTTCATCATCGGGGAATCAAAAACCGTAAGTAAACTAATCTGGAAGCCCAGATTGGGGTGTCTACACCATTTTTAGAGGAAACAACATGATTTGAACAGATGAAAAAGTCCCAGATTAGATTGGCCGGACACGGGGTCCTATTAAATCACCATCCTAACCTTCGACAGCGCAAAGCTCACCGTTTTGACAGACTTTTAAGGATTTGTTCAAAAAATGTTTTAAACACCAAGTATGGATTAATACTAATTGTTCCCGAGTAGAGTCGCCACTATGGGCATGCATGCCCCTTTTTTTTCCTTGGGAAGGGATTCCGTTCCCCTCCTAAAAAGAGAAAAAGGTGCTGGTTCGCGGGAGCGCTTTTAAGCTGGACGACAAGCGCTCGCAAAAATACAGAGTCGCCACTGGGGTTTGAAGGTCCGACACCCAAGGAACCGTATTTTGAAGCACTTGCCGAGCTGTTTGATTTGAAAAAGTTAAGGAACCAGTCCGTTATAACCATATCTGGGTTCGGGAGCCAGGTTACGAGAGGGGAAGGGTTTTATGGCACCCCTTTCGCCCAATCCGGAGATTGGTCTCTACTTAGGCATTTGCAAAAGATGTTTGTTTGCGATTCTGTTTGATTAATCAATTTTTAGCCAATTAGGGTGGGGGAACAGTTAATCGGGGATTAAAACTATAACAGTTTGCAGGATATGATAGATAATAGCATGGATGGATGAAATGGCGAGAAATAAATGAGATGAAATCTAACACTGAGATTGGATACCAAAATAGTGCATGTGTATGGGTTTGACGCAAACAATGGCCAACTTACATGCATGGGCAGCATGCAAATCCACCATCACACGTCGAACCCACTTCATCGCACGAGTGTTGACATCCTACCAACAGGTTGAATTTCATCCCCTTCTAGGCTCTGGAATGGACCAGTGCACACCCAGGACAAGCCAAGCAATTCATACATATTGAAAGCAAATAATTATTACAAACAAGATAAACAGGAATAAGATTTGACCCTTAAACAGTGAGGGTATCAAAACAACGGTCAGAGACCAAGTTGCCCATGCACGGACAATTTCTGGAAATCGCTACACCATCGCGCGAGAGAGTGACTGCGTTGCGCGACAGTTCTGACTGGACTTCCAGGAATTGCTCTTGCATGCCTGGGCTCTGAGACAAGTTCAGAAACTACCCAGGGGCATTCCAAAGCAAATAAATGGGTAAAATAAGCTAAGTTAATTGATTTTAACATGCTAAATAGCGGGATAACTTTAAATATTTTTCATAGGAGAGCAGAAAATCATATATATAAAGAGGACTAGGTTCCTATCCCCACGAGAACCATTCTCGTGCTGACTAGAACAGTCACGCGATGTAGTGGGTACCTCGCGCGTGGGAGAGCTGGTCCACAGTAACCTATAACTCTGCTGGCCTTAGGACCAGGACTAGTATTGATTACCAGCCTTGGCCCTACCAGCCCCCCTCAGGGATCAAAACAACAAACAGTAGGGATTATACCTTTGCTTGAGTGCTTTGAAGATGGCTTGAATAAGATGGTGTGACTTGGAAAATGAGTATGTGAGAGTGATTTGAGTGGATGAAATATGAAGTGAGCTTGGGCTTGTATGTCTTTCTTTTCTTTTGAAAAATTTTGTAACCCTTGTAAAGAAAGGGCAATGGTGTATTTATAGGAAGGGAAGGGGCTTGGTTGGTGGTTCTACAAGGGTATACAACCATACAACAAGGCTGGTTGTGGTTGTTTGGTAGAGAAGTGGGGTGCCAAAGGTGATAGGAGAGTGGGGGAGAGGTGGTGCAAGGGCAGCCCTGCAAAACGCTGTCCAGTCGACGAAATGGGGTTACACAGGCCTGTAGCCCCTGATCATCACACAATCCAGCTGGAAGAAAGTGAAAATGACAGGTGTTGACCATCGCACGAGGGAGTGGCTTCATCGCGCGAGTGTTCAACTAGCCCCGCGATGGTCAACAGTCAAAACTTTGACTTTGACCACCACCTGGCAAGTAAATCATCGCGCGAGATACCCAGTAGGTCACGCGACAGTCAAACCTGAGGTCAGGGCTCGATCATAAGGGTTTGAGGTCTAAGGATGGGTTACACACACTCCATGCTCAAGCCATTTCATTCTCAAGACTATTTTCAACATGATTCATCATCGAGGAAACAAGAAACCGAAAAAACGAAGTAAAACGATTCGGAGATCAGATTGGGGTGTCTACATTAAGCAGATTTCCAACTCCTCTACTGACAGGATGCCTTTTGAAGTGTGCGTTGGGCTAGAACTGCATAAATGTTCATTAAGTGGGAGCCACAGGATTGCTTTATCGGCCTGGAAGTGGTGAGGTTGCTTGTCTTCAAGATGTGAGCTCAGGGTAGCTATAGTATGTGCTGTATTGTTGAGATTTGAACCTGCCGAGCGCGAGGCTGCCTGATTGTAAAGTACTGTTGAGATTGAACCTGTTGAGTGCGATGCTGCCTGAGTGTAGAGTTGTTCAGAGTTTCATGAAGCCAGACAAGGTCGTGAACATGACAAGGCATGTGCATGGTGCTACTGAAGAGCAAGTGTGAGGCTTCCGAGTTATGAAGGCAGAGCTGCTAACATGGAGATGAGAGTGAGAGCAAGGAGCTACTGAGATGCGAAGTATGAAGCCACTTTGATGCTGCTGACATGGTGCCAATTGTAGAGTTTGCTCGGGACTAGTTATGAGGTTATCTTCCAGCTTCTTTGACTTGGCTCTGTCAGTCATAAACATAAAGCTTGATGTGGCTGGTCCTAATGACTTCAAGGATAGAAATCCAACCTAGTATTTCAATGCGGAGAGTCCTGCAATCCATATTTGAATAGTTTAGAAAATGACATGGATAAGAAAACAACAAATTTGGGATCGACCACGGGCCGAAATCCTTTTATGCTGACTGCGAGGGGCAAGGCCACCACACTTTTAAGGACCCTAGTTCAAATATTGAACCATTGCGGGTGACATGGTTTGCAACGTGACATATATGCATATTCAATATTTAGGAAGGATTAGAAGCCCCATGTTTAGGCAATGAATGTCTAATTCCAATTCAACTATGCATAACTAATTACGCCTAGCATGGAGACAAGCAATGTATGAAAGTAATTCTTCTCTTGCTGCTTGGCAGCGGTCTTTGGTGTAGACACCCCAATTTGATTCCCCCAGTCATTTTGTCTCTTTTCAGTTTGTTTCTTTTCAGTTCCTTGTTCCCCCGATGATGAATCAGGTCATGAACAGTATTGATTGAAATGGTTTGAGTTTGGTGTATGTGGAACCCATCCCTTAACCCCAGAACCATTGAACCCAAACTTTGACTATGGGTTTGACTTTCGCGCGACTTACTGAAACACTCGCGCGATGCTCTACTTGCCAGGTGGTGGTCAAAGTCAAACTTTGACTGATTGACCATCGCGGGGAAGTTAGAACCCTCGCGCGACGGTATCACTCCATCGCGCGATGGTCGACACCTGTTGTATCCAGCTGGATTTTGTGATGATGAGGCGTCTGCAGGTCCATGTGACCCCGTTCCATCAACTGAACGGCGTTTGCTCGGCCAGCCTTACACCACCTAGCCCCCACTCTCCCATCAACCTTTGGCACCCTACTTCCCCACCAAGTAAGTGCAGCCAGCATTGTTGGCTGGCTGCATGGCCTTGTATCACCACCAACAAACCCTCCTCCTTTCTATAAATAACCCCCATTTGTTCTCTTTCAAAGGGTTACCAAAAAAATCCCAAAAGAAGAACAAGAACTACAACCTTGATCTTCTCAAAGCCACTACCACTTCCTCCTTTGTCAAAGGCATACCACCTCACTCAAATCATATTCAAATCATTCATTCAAGCAAAGGTATAATTTTCAGCCTTTACTGTTTTGATCCCTGAGGGGGGCTGACAGGGTCAAGACTGGTAACCAATATCAGTTTTTGACCCCAAAGCCAGCAAATTTACAAGTAACAGTGAATGGGATACCCGCGCGCGATGAACCCATTCAATCGCGCGATGCTTCTAGCTCGTGTGACATGGTTTTTGCGGGGATGGGCCTCTTGTTCTGTTCGATTTATATGATTTCATGCTTTCCTGTCTAATCATATTTGATACATCTCACTGTTTTGCATGCTAAAATCAGTAGTTTAGTTTAGTTTGCTCTCCCTGTTCATGTTGGAATGCCCCTGGGTAATTTCTGAATATGTCTCAGAGCCCAGGCATGCAAAGCAATTTCTGGACGTCCAGTCAGAACAGTCGCGCGATCATGTGACTCTATCGCGCGATGGTTTAGGCATTTCCAGAATTTGCCCTTGCATGGGCAGCTAGGCTCTCAGCCTCTGTTTTAACACCCTCACTGTTTAAGGGTTGTATTTTACTCAAGCTCTGGTATTTTGTAAATATTGATTTCCTTTCAGTATACATAAACTGCGTGGTTTCTCCTGGGTGTGCACTGGTCCTTCCCGAGCCCAGAAGGGGATAAAATTTAACTCGTTGAGAGAATATCAACTCTCACGCGATGGAATGGGTTTGACGCGCGATGGTTGACTTGCATGCTGACAGATCCATGCATGCAAGTTGGCCATTCTTCGTGTTAAACTCATTCCAGAGTACTGTTTTGATATACAACCTCAGTGTTAGATTTTATCTTGTTTATTTTCTTAATATGTTGTACCATCCATACAATCATCTATCACATCCTACAAACATGTTACAGTTTTAAACCCCTTTAACTGTTCCCCCGCCCTAATTAGCTAAAAATTGATTAATAAAATAGAATCGCAAAAACAAATATTTTCGCAAATGCTTTAGTAGAGACCGATCTCCGGATTGGGCGAGAGGGGTGCCATAAAACCCTTCCCCTCTCTTAACCTGGCTCCCGAACCCAGATATGGTTATGACGGATTGGTTTCTTAAACTTTTTCAAATCAAACAGCGCGGCAAGTGCTTCGAAATACGGTTCCTTGGGTGTCGGACCTTCAAACTCAAGTGGCGACTCTGTATTTTTGCGAGCGCTTGTCGTCCAGCTAAAAAGCTCTCCCGCGAACCGGCAGCATCTCTCCTTTCTCAAAAGGGTGGGGAACGGAATCCCTTCCCCGGAGGAGGGAAAGATCGGGGCAAATCGCATTGCCCACAGTGGCGACTCTGCTGGGGATCGAATCAATATTGGTCTATACTTAGATTTTAATACGCTTGAGAACAATCCCACAAAAGCCTGTCAAAATAGTGAGCTTCGCGCTGTTAAAGAAAGGATTGGTGATTTAACAGGACCTCGTGTCCGGCCATCCAATCTGGGGCTTTTCCTATTGTTCTCTCGCATAGTTTCTTCTAAGTATTAATCAATAAAGAGAGCCAAATTTGAAAAAACATTTGCGAATTTGCGATTCTATTCTATTAATCAGCTTTTTAGTATTCTCTTTTGCATCGATGTGGGATAAGCCTCGTTGGATCGTTTTGGCAATCCGGCACGGTTTACCGGAGCCCGGGGACCCCGAATGACCAACAACCTTCGACGATGATGAGTCATTCTACCGTTCGACTGTTGCTCTGCGATTACGCGGGCAGCGGGAGGTATATCTTGGCTCTAGTCCAAGGAACCTGTTACAAGCCAAAACCAGCCTTTGCATAGACAAAGCATTAGAACTCTCCAAAACTAGGACAGGTACCTACAGGGTAAGATTACTTGCATCTAACCCCCATATACTGTCGACATGTTACTGCTTTCCCTATCGCATGCACTGTTCATACATACATACCGTTCCTGCGTAGAAGCATGTTTAGGGCGGCTCCTAGGTTCTCTCTCCTTCAAGTCTGTCTTATGTTTATTAGGACCTTACCATGGCCCGATAAGGAGTCGTGCATCTCGATGGTGCACATTGTCAATTCTCAAGTTCCTTGGATCAATCAGACTTTGGGAAATCAAGACCTTCTAAAGCCTTTGGCTAATTACCCAATCGAGGTTTCAAACAGAAAACGAGGAACAAAACGGGAAAAATACCGCGATGCTTACACCACTTTGGTTATCATGCGAAGCATGTACACCATCTGGGTTACGACACTGTACTGCCTACGCCTCCCCGGTTATAGCATCGTGCCTACCTACACCGAATTGTTCCAAGTTTAAAAGTTGAAACTTCCAAAGCGGAATAACCAAAACCTTTAGACTGCTTTGACATCTCTTTGTCTCAGTTGATACGAGAAAGGATACACCTTGAAAAAGATTTCTGAGGATCACTGGCAATGTCCAAACGTCATAAGACAGACTTGTCTGCTAGTATTAGAGTCTAAGGGCGACACTGACGACGGTGACTGTGTTTTCGCTTTAGTCTTTTATTTAGATTAAAGTTGCTGCAGGGCCCTTATTAAGCCTTTTCTCACTTTCTGCAAGCAAAGGTTCGGAATCATTGCACCGCCAAGGAAAGTATCGAGGCAGAAAACCAAACCCACTTGGGAACGTTTGCACCAGAATCCGATTCAGAGATTAGTCAGATTGCAAGCCCAGTCAGTCGCAACGGAAGACTCCCCGCGTTCTCTGCTTGCTACCCTGCAGTCAGCCTCGTCTCCGGTCCTCGAAGAAACAGACTCTCCGGGATCATCTACCCCCTCCTCTGCATCAAGCACCTCTGGACCAACGGTCATGGCAGATCAACCGCAACCACTCTCTCTGGAAACCATACTCATGAACATCCAGGCTAGTATTGCTGTCATACAACAAAGGGCCGCTCAGACAGATGCCAACATGACCCGCTTGAATGATCTCTTTAACACTCGTCTTCCTCCAACTGTTCAAGAGGAGGGCGAGGCCGAAGAGGATGTACATGAGCAACCTATCATGGTCGAAGATCCGGACCATCCAGGGCGTCTGGTCGCTTTGGTCAATCCTCGGGGCACTCGAAATCCCACTCAGAATCCAGGCATCACTGCTGTTAGGACTGTTCAGCACCCTGACATGACTGCTCTCGTCGCCAAGATGGCCAAGCTGGAAGAATCTGTTTCGAAGTCCGAGAAAATCAGTGCTGGAGGGATCGACTTGGACCGTCTCTGCCTTTATCCCAATGCCAAGCTTCCTGACAAGTTCAAAATGCCCGACATAGCTAAGTTCGATGGCACTGGCGATCCTAAAACCCATCTCTATGGTTACCATGCTGCCATGAAGCTCCTGTCCGTCGAGCCCGAGGCCATGTCTCAGCTGTTTCCTCAAACCCTCTCGGGTCCCGCTTTCCATTGGTTTCTGTCACTCGACATTGCCAAGCGAAGGACTTGGGAGGACATCGGGGCTGCGTTTATTTCGCAATATAGCTATAACTCCCAGCTCAAGATGACTACTCGGGAGTTGGAATCCACCAAGATGGACGCTAAGGAATCCTTCGCGGATTTTGTCAAGAGATGGCGGGCTAAAGCCGCTCAAATGACTGATCGCCCGAGCGAGAGAGATCAACTTCGTATCATCTCCCGCAATCTCCAGCCAGACTATGCTAGGCACTTGGTCCTCGTTCAAGCATCCTCCAATTTTGACACCTTCTTCGACTCTGGTCTGGCCATCGAAGATGCATTACAGAGTGGGATTCTGTCGAAGGGAGAAGCTTCCAATCCATCAAAGTCAAAGCCTCGGGCGTATTCTGGAAATACTAATGCTTTGTTTGGGGGAGGGACTTACTCCAATACTGCAACCAGTGGTACCAATGCCTCCTCCTCGAAAGCTGCCAACCAAATTGCCGAGGTCCATCAAGTTCAAACCCCGCAGAGCAACCGGCCGCGTAATCAACCTCGTAGTTTCTCCGCTTTTGAAGCGCCATTGTCTTCAGTCATGGAGAAACTGGTCCAATCGGGACATCTGAAGCTCCTCGACCCAACTCCTCTGCCTAAGAACCCTTCACCTAACTTCAAAGCCAATCTCTACTGCGCCTATCACCAAGGGGCCGGTCATCTTACGGATTCCTGCTTTCGCCTCCATCATGCGATTCAGGATCTCATAGATGAAGGGACTCTTCATGCTCCACCACCGTCAGCTCAAAAACCCAACATCCTCGCCAATTCTATGCCAAAACACAGCAATGCTCCACGCATTAACCAGATATCCATCAGTTCCCCTGATATATCCCTCAGCTCCACTATATTCAACCCCACCGACCATATAACCTCAACGAATCAACCTAGGCTGATTGTGCCCATCCCCTCTCAGTCCGAGGCCGAGATCTCCTATATCCGCTCCGAGGAAGGACAGTCGTCCAATTTCAATGCGCCCTCTGCGCGTCTACAGAACGGAGCGTTTGTATTCAACGCTTCTATCAGTGACCTGTTCCACCAACCTATTCCCGCTGTACAGCTCAACTCTGCCTCTACCGTGGGTGGCCCATGCTTCAACGTGACGGATCCGAACCCCTCCTCAAGTCTGTTGGATCACTTCAGAGCTGCTATTCCCCCTCAACCAGAGCAACAACTTGACATGCAAGCCGTAGGGTGGGCTATAGCTGATAATGACGACTATGCCGCCCCATTATCAATGAATGGACGGAGCTGGAATTAGAGGGATTCCCACCTAATCCCGAATACATCCCCTTTGACCACATCTGGTATGATGCTTGGATGGCCAATTACGAGGCAGCCATGGTTGATCCTTTGGATGGATTCTCGTTGGACATGCTCTTCCAACAACCTCAGCCTATTTTGCTTAAGGAAGAATACTATTGGGACCCCGAGCCCGCTTGGCAATTTCCGTTAGGATTTGACCCTAATCCTCTCCAGGGTTACGCTTTGCCCAACCATGAAATCCAGTATCTGGAAGAGGACCTCATTCGGGATGAAACCCGTGTCCTAGGGGAATGCTTCTTCCCTTCCACTCTTGACAGGCTGGTTAACTCGGTGGCTGATCCCGAGTATGAACCCACGTTCTACATCGTCGACGAAAACCTCCCGCGCCCTATAGTGCCTTCCCCTCCTGAAGAGGATTGCAGCATCATGGTTACGGACCTTGTTCCACCAGCTGATCTTTGGGACGTCGATGATATAGTTAACATCCAGGTTGGGTCCGAGGTTTGGACTGTCAATCGCTCCCTCGCTGATGGAAGGCTGTGGGATGTCCTTTTTGTTGCTAATACAGAACCAATCCGAGAAGCTGTAGCCGTTCGGGATCCAGACTTTTGGGAATTACTCTTGATGAAAGATCTGACTGAGGATTTGGGTTTGAACATGGAAGTGCCTGTAGCCCCTCTAACCTCTGACAAAGGGAAACGCAAATTGGGGGAAGTCCCTGTTGATCTGTGGGACGATAGTCAAGACCCTCAAATGGTACCCTCTTTAGAGAACGTTCTTAACGTTACAAGAAGTGGACAAGTCTTTCAGCCTGCTAATCTGCAAGCAGAAAGTTCGTCCAATTCTTCTAACCGGAAGAACGAACCTCCTATTTTCTCAAGGTCTGCACCATTTGAGGTACCAATTAATGCCCCAAACGACGACATGATTCAAAAGCAATTGGAGCGGATTCCCGCCGCCATATCACTCTGGGGACTAATCTGTTCCTCCCAGGAGCATCGTCAGAAGTTCTGCCACACTCTCTCTCGTCTTGAGATTCGACCGGACGTCACACCTGAAGCAATGATTTCCCTTATCCTCCCACCTACCTCTAAGCATACCGTGGTTTTCACTGATAAGGATCTGCCGCTTGAAGGAGTTGACCACAATCGACCCTTGCATATCACAGTCAAATGCCGAGGACTCTGGGTTCCGACCGTTCTTATCGATAATGGCTCAGCGATTAATGTTTGCCCTTTGAGGGTGGCTCACCGTCTAGGACTGACTAAGAAAGACTTTGCACCTTCCAGCATGGCTGTTAAGGCATATGACAGCACACGTCGTCTGGTCGAAGGCATACTCGTGCTCACTCTCGATGCGGAGGGATTCAAAATGGATGTCGAGTTCCATGTGGTCGACATTCCAGCCTCGTTCAACCTATTGCTAGGAAGACCGTGGCTTCACAGATCTGACATCATGGCCGTGCCATCTACTCTTCATCAGAAAGTCATGCTGGGACTTCCAACTGGGACTTTGATTATCTGCGGGGATTCAGGCATTCGCCCACTCAAGGAGGACGGCACACCTGTTTTGGGTATCGCGCACGACAACGAAGACGTCGATCTCGCAGGTTTCTCTTTTGATACTTCTGGCTCGGTTATGGCCATCAACGTAGATGGGGACTTCATCATAAGCTCTGTTGCTCTGGACATTATGAGAAGGATGTCCTATCTACCTGGCCTTGGCTTAGGAATTCACCAACAACGGATTCCAGAATTCCCTGCGTTTCCTTCCTGTGATGGCCGCTTTGGCTTGGGATACTCTTCCTCTGCCGACGATGCCAAAAGAAGGAAATGCACGGGAAAGCTTCGATCTCTCTATGGTGATCCCGACAGCTACTTCGTCCGTGAAAAGGGGAATGATATCTATCGTGGGCAAGCTGAGCCCTTTATTGACTCAGTCACTGGGGAACTGCTACCTGGTTTTGAGATCTTTGCGGATGATACTTGGTCCTCCAGTGACGAAGAACCAGTTAATGCAGAATTCAAGAGGAAGCTTAGCCAACCCAAGCCGAAGACTGACTGGCTGGAATCTCTTGATCAGGGGAGCTTGGATCAGCTGTTCCGTGAGTTCTCTCAAGTGGGTTTGGCCAAGGAAGCTCAAGAGGCCGAAGTGTTCATGCTCGGGCCCGACGCCCTCAAAGACCCCACCTCTCTTATCGTGGAAGCTAAGGGTAGCCTAAAAAATTGCATTTTCAAACCACGCCTTACTTGCATTGATGATATAGCTGAATCTGACACCGAGTCTGTCGAGTCTTTTGAGTCTAAGTCTAGCTCTGAGTCGGAGTTCGTGCCCCTCGGCCCTCCATGTCACAGCTTTTACTTTGAGTTCGACTCCCTTGTACTTAGCGACACTGCAGGGTCTTATGAAATGAAAGACTCCTCTTCTGACTACTTGAATGATCTTTATATAAATTGTGTCGACCCCGACGACGAAGGGATAGATTTCGATGGGGATATCCCCAAGGAAATCCGTGCCTTCATCGAAAGGGAAGATGAAACGCATGCTCAGCCATTAAAAGAAGAGGTAATCTTAATAAACTTGAAAGATGAGAGTGATCCTCGGATGGTTCAAGTGGGCTCCACGTTAGATCCGGAGGAGCATTGTAAGTTCAAAGAGCTCCTCACTGAATTCAGCGACGTTTTTGCATGGTCTCATCAAGACATGCCCGGTATCGATCCTGAGATAGTGGAGCATCGAATTCCCCTGTTGCCCGATGCTAAGCCGGTAAAACAGAAGCTCAGACGGATGCGACCGGACTGGGTGCAGAAAATCAAGGAGGAAGTCACCAAGCAGATTGACGCTGGTTTCCTCGCAGTCTCTCAGTATCCCACTTGGGTGGCCAACATCGTCCCTGTTCCTAAGAAGAATGGCCAGATTCGTGTCTGTGTTGACTTCTGGGACTTAAACAAAGCAAGCCCCAAAGACGATTTTCCCTTGCCACACATCGATGTGCTTGTGGATAATACTGCGGGGCATGCTTTGCTTTCGTTCATGGACGGTTTCTCAGGCTACAATCAGATTCTCATGGCACCCGAAGACCGCGAGAAAACAACTTTCATCACTGAGTGGGGAACTTACTGCTATTTGGTTATGCCGTTTGGTTTGAAGAATGCCGGTCCTACTTATCAAAGAGCTGCCACGACTATCTTGCATGACATGATGCACAAGGAGGTTGAGGTCTACGTTGATGATATGATTGCCAAGTCAAAAACTCGGGAAGGGCATGTCTACGTGCTAAGGAAACTCTTCGAAAGGCTCCGCAAGTTCCGGATGCGTCTTAATCCTCAGAAGTGCACCTTCGGAGTCACGGCAGGCAAAATGCTAGGTTTCATGATCACTTCTCATGGGATTGAGGTCGATCCGTCAAAAATCAAAGCAATACGCGAAATGAAGCCACCTGAGTCTGAAAAGGGGGTGCGGAGCTTTCTGGGGAAGGTTCAGTTCATCAGCAGATTCATCGCCAAGTTAACCTTAACTTGCGAGCCGATGTTTCGTCTACTCAAGAAGGATACCCCGTTCGTATGGTCAGAAAAGCGCCAAGCAGCTTTCATTTCAATCCAGGACTATCTACAGAACCCGCCTGTTCTCATGCCGCCTATACCAGGAAAACCTCTGATTCTCTACTTATCTGTGAGTTCTACGTCCATGGGATGTTTGCTAGCTCAAGAAGGGGACAAGGGGGTTGAAAAAGCTATTTACTACCTGAGTAAGAAGATGGTTGGAGCCGAGGAACGCTATACCGCCTTAGAAAAGACGTGCTGGGCACTTGTCTGGGTATCTAAGAAGTTAAGACACTACATGCTGGCTTACCCAGTAAAGTTGATTTCTCGAATGGATCCTCTCAAGTATCTATTCGAAAAGCCAGCGCTTACTAGTAAATTAGCACGTTGGTTGCTTCTCTTAGCAGAGTTTGATCTCGAGTACGTCACGAGAAAGTCGGTAAAGGGACGCGCCATTGCAGAATTCTTAGCTGACCACCCTGTGGAGGGGCCTGAGGATTCAGATTTCGTATTCCCAGATGAGGAAGTACTGACAGTTGTTGAGGATGTTTGGACTCTTTACTTCGATGGGACAGCCAATCAGAAAGGGTTCGGAATCGGGGTTTTGCTAGTCACTCCTGACGGTTCTCATATTCCGCTTGCGTTCAAGCTTAATTTCAATGTCACCAATAACCAAGCTGAATATGAGGCCTGTATTATGGGAATGGAAGCTGCGCTCACACTCAGTGTTGAGAAGCTTGAAGTCATCGGGGACTCAAATCTTGTCGTGTCTCAAGCCAATGGAGACCGGAAGGTACGTGAAGAGAAGCTGAAACCTTACCATCAGGACTTAGAGGGATTAATCCCTCGTTTCAATAAGGTGACTTTCACTCATATCCCCCGGCTGAAGAACCATTTCGCTGATGCACTTGCAACCCTGGCCTCCATGGTCGAACTACCGCTGGGTGTCAAACTCCGCCCTATCTTAATCGAACAACGGGACCATCCCGCCTATCAATGTGTCAACGCCATCGATGATGTGGATGATGGCCTACCCTGGTACCATGACATATGGAACTTCATCGAGAGTGGTTTGTACCCGTCTGAAGCTTCTCAGAAGGACCAAACTGCGTTACGAAGGATTGCTGCTCATTACATCATCTGTGGGGGGAGGTTGTACAGGAGATCTCATTGTGGGATGCACAAACTCTGCGTCAATGGCGTTGAAGCTGTCAGAATTATGGAAGAAATCCACGAAGGGATTTGCGGTCCCCACATGAGCGGCGTCATGCTTGCTAGGAAGATTTTGCGTCAGGGCTACTTCTGGTCTACTATGGAATCTCAGTGTGTGGATTATGTGCGGCGATGTCACAAGTGCCAAATCCATGCTAATCTGACGCATGTTCCACCCTCTAACCTATTTGGCATGGCTTCGCCTTGGCCTTTCTCTGTATGGGGCATTGATGTCATCGGCATGGTCAGACCTTCTGCTTCAAACGGTCACAGGTTCATCCTAGTAGCGATCGATTACTTCACTAAGTGGGTCGAAGCTGAATCATACAAGACTCTAACTGCGGTCCAAGTCGCTCTTTTCATTAGGAAGAATATCATCTATCGGTATGGCGTTCCGCAGGCATTTGTGTCGGACAATGGGAATCATTTCAAAGGTAGGGTTCTGGAGCTCTTTGAAGAATTCAAGATCCAGATCCATCACTCAACCGTCTATCGCCCTCAGACGAATGGAGCAGTCGAAGCGGCAAACAAGAATATCGAGACCATCATCAAAAAGTCTGCAGAGTCCGCCAGGGACTGGCACGAGCAGCTGCCTCTAGCTCTTTGGGGGTATCGAACGTCGATCCGGACGTCAACAGGGGCAACCCCTTATTCCTTGGTCTATGGAATGGAAGCAGTTCTCCCTATAGAACTCGAGGTACCGTCTCTGAGGGTCGCGGTAGAATCAGAACTTTCGGAATCTGAATGGCTCAGTGGGAGATTCGCCGAACTCATGCTTTTTGATGAACGAAGGCTCCGGGCTTTGTATCATGTTCAGGGGTATCAACGGAGAATTGCCCGGGCATTTAACAAGAAAGTGAAGTCTAGAGACTTAGTTGAAGGAGACATGGTCACAAAGGAGATTCGAGCGCCAGTTTTCGATCCCCGCGGCAAGTTCCGACCTAAGCGTTCCGGACCTTACATCATTAAGACCATCCTTTCTGGGGGAGCAGCTCAGCTCATTGATCTCGATGGCAACGAGTTCAACACTCTGGTTAACCTGGATCAACTCAAGCGTTACTATCCCTGAGAGAAGCTCGTTGGACCGAAAACCACAAGGGTGGGCGGTTCCAAGCAAAAATTAGAGCAAGCCTGCTAGACCGAAAACCTGAGAAGGCGGTTTAGGCAAAAATAAATAGGCATCAATCAACAGCTCGCTAGACCGAAAACCCGAACGGGCGGTTCTAGGCAAAAGTTAGAGCGTAAAAGGAGAGCTAAAATACCTGAGCGAACCTTTGCCTGAACTACGTTTTGACCTGATTCCTTGAAAAGGGATACGTAGGCAATCTCTCCGTGAGATTCGGTCACAATCTACCAACTTGATCCACGGTTCCTTATTACCAGAGTTTGGGTCGATATTCGAGAAATGCTGTGGTTCAACACCTGAAACAAACGGGGAAAGCTCTCCAACTTTCACTTTTATTTTAATTATAACTTCTATTACACAGGCTGAGCAGTCTTAAGCAAACAAGTTAAGCATAAAAAACAGAATAAAGTGCTCGAGGCCTTAACAGGCTCACAGTTTATTCTAGATCATTCGAGTCCGTCAAAGAGTCAATTGTTGTTTGCTTGCAATCTCTCTTTTCAGCCATGTTTGATATCGAGGCATGAGCTCTGTGCTGAAGTCTGGGTCAGCTCCTCCGAGTTGTCTCAAGCCCCAATTGTGCTCGTATCCTCGCAGGTTCTGGAAAGTAAAGGCAGGGACTTGGAAGTTCTCAATCCCAGCTCGGTGAAGCCCTTGGCTTATTCCCAACTGACGGAGAATACGACCAGGAATGTAGAATGTGAAAGCAGTCAGCCCAGCTATCACCATCCTCTCGAAACCTGCAGAATTCAAGGCCATATCCGGGATGTTCAGGGCCTCATGCCTCCAAATGATCTCATTCGGTAGCATCTCTCTCATGAATGTGTACCATTGATGCACAGTCATCTCCGGGTAAATCATGCCTCGCTGATGCATTCGGCCGGGCAGACGGGGCCAATTTGCTTCTGGCGCAGTGAGCAATCCCAACTTGTCAGACAACCAAAGCTGCAAGAGTGAAAAAAACAAGTCAGAAACCACATAAAGCATGAGCGGAAAAACAAGTGAGAAACTCCGATATGACCTTAGCCGAGAGATGAGGTAAAAACAGAATGTGCGAAAAACAGAAAAAGGTGAGCTGAGTGAGAACCTACCTGCAACAGAAGTGGGCTACCGCCGAAGACGTTTGTTTGACCCGTGGAAACCAAATCCAAACCCATGAGTGTTTCAGCCAGGACAAGCGGCACCACATTCTTTCGGGCGCCCATTTGAGCAGCAACGCTCACCAGCATAGGATTCACCTGCCCATTCGGAGATACCAGTAAAAAAGCAGCCAGCACGCTGATTGTTAAGGCAAAGCGACGCCTAGCCTGCAAAGCCATGTCCTCTACATCCCCTTCTGGCCCGTACCATTCCATTAGGCGCATAATGTTGATTTGTCCTCCAACTAGCAGACTTTCGGCTGCTCCCCTAGTGATGTCAAGGCTGGTTTGAAGGAGCTTTGGTATATTCTTCCGGTAAGGTGGCACGACAATCACGCTTGAAGCAACACCTTGGAGGTACGCTTGGAATTCCTCCACAGTCGGGCACAACTCGTTAACCCCAAACCTGAACACGTGAACCTCCGGATCCCAGAATTGCAGAGCCGCCATCAGGAGTTCAGGGCGAACCCTTACATCACGGAGAAAACGAAATGCGGCCAGCCCGTGAGATCGAAATGAGAGCCAATCTCCAGCAACAAAAGCAGTAAGCCATGGACTAATCAACACTGGAAGGTTATTCGCCATCTTGATTTTTGTGGGAATGTCAAATTACCAGGGGAATGCCTCTACTGAACGAAGCACCGGTCTCTTTATAGCCAGAATGCGTGAAGCATCTCTCTTTCGCAGAGCAAATATCTCTGCCGCATGCTGTCCTTTCTCCTGAGACCAAGGCATCTCTGCACCGTCCCATAAAAACCTCTGAGAAAAGGTGATGACGAGGCCTGACCAACTTGGGATTCTGAGATGGTCAAATAAAGGTAGCCTGGCATGCCTCAACCATCGCGCGATGATGTCACTCCATCGCGCGACTGTTTAGAATCCCTCCATCGCGCGATTGACTCATTCCATCGCGCGATGGTTCAACCTGCAATTTGACAGATTACAGCAGCTACTGCCCAACCTTGGTCATTTTGGATTC
Organism: Rhododendron simsii; assembly: GCA_014282245.1. NCBI lineage: Eukaryota > Viridiplantae > Streptophyta > Magnoliopsida > Ericales > Ericaceae > Rhododendron > Rhododendron simsii. The sequence goes on from CM024953.1 coordinate 27,634,691, forward strand.
CAAAGGTTACCTTGCAACTTTTATGGTTCCAGCAAGTCATTACAAGCATATATGACTGTATCTAAGCACCGGATTCGAAAAATTGCGTTTAACGAAGATTTCGGACCCTTGGTGGCTCGTTTCAAGTTCAAAAGGCCGTTCTAGGGAGTCAAAACTCGTTTCAAGGGGTTTCCCCCCATTCTCTCATGCCGTACAGGTCATGGTGACCTGATGTGACTGTACGGAGGTGTCGGTTTCAGTCCGGGACATAATAGAGTCTTATTTTGTCACCTCGTGTCCTCTTTGTGTCCTTTGTGGTGTTTTTGGGTCTTTTGCGTCTTAGAACGTATTTTTCGAAGTCCATCTACTCTCATAGGTCATTTTGCACATGTGTGACCTTACCATAGTGTCAGTTTCACCCCGATTGAGATATTTTCAGTTTTGGCTTGCAAATGTCCAAAATTCCATCATATTGTCCGTATCCTAGCTGTGTCCTAAGGCATTCGTTCGTTTTCTTTCAAGCTAAGTCCCGTTTGTACGCGTCTCTGTGTCTGTGAACAGTCTTGGTACATTATCAATGCAAGTACGGTATTAGTGGTAAATATTTGTTTACTTTAGCCCATTGCAAAGGTGAAATACGCTGAAAATGCAAATTTTATGGCTAACACTGTGATCTATCCACATCCAAATAAAGAAAGCTACTGCACGTACGGCACTTCGGCCACCTAAAGTATTATGTCAAGTTCGGGCACACTCGCCCATCAAGTCAAAAAAGGCACGCAGGCCTCAAAACGTCTGTCAAAATATCAGCTAGGGCACTCTGGCCCTCCATCTATCTATGCGGGCACGCAGGCCCAAAAGCAAAAATCAAGTGCAAAAGTGGGAAAAGGCTCCTCAGCGGCCCTCAGTCATCCCCGAACCAGTCGCCCTCTCCGTCGTCATCCTCGTCGTATCTCTCTGTGGGATCCACTCTGTAGCCTGGATCGTCCGCTGAGTCGTCAGACCCACTGCTGTCTGACGCTTCCTCTTCCTCGCCCTCTTCTTCCTCCTCCTCTTCGTCCTCCTCCTCGGAGACCTCTGGCAGGATCAACCGCTTCTTGCGGACTGGCTCGTCTTGTGACGGTCTCTGGCGCATCTTCAGCTGGTACCTCTCTTCGGCTCGCGCCACAGCCTTTCGAGCCGCCTCCTCGCTGCCAATAGGTGGCTGTGGGCCCCGTGCCTGTGGCCTGGTGCTAGGTGCAGGAGCAGGAATCCTGGTAGCTAATTTCTTTTGTGGGGGATCCCTCACGCTCTTCCTCCTAGGAGCCGCTTGTCCCTGTGCCTGCATTGTAAGCATTGTATATATTAGCATATGTTTGCATGTTTCATGTTCTAAAAGCAGGTATGATCAAGCAAAATCAAAAAGCAATCAAAGCGAAGGAATGTATCGAATGCAGGAATGTATCGAATGCAGACATGTATCGAAAGCAAGAATCTATCATTTTCTAAAGGATGTACCTGAGATCTCCGAGCTGCTGGCTGAGGGTAGCGCAAATCCAACGGTAGGCCACTCGCCGCTCTCCTGATCACGTTCTCCAATGCAAGCATGCGCCGGACAGCCTCGTTCACCCACTCATTGGGTACCTGCAAAGAGGATTCAAATATGGACAACTGAATGGCAATTCAAACTTTATCAGAATACAGTAATGAAGGCAACAATATCTTACTGGTACAGTAACGGGCGCTGGCTCAACTCTGGCCGGGGTAAGGTGCAACTCAGCCGGATTGCCCTGAGAGTCTACCACGGCTATCTGCCACGTCAGCTCTGGCGGCCCGCCTGTCACTGGTCCACTTAGATCTCGCCTCGAGCGACTCTCACCACTGCCTGGCCTCCTTGAAACGGCTCTCCTCTCCTCCGTAGCTCCGCGGGCCTGGCTCCGAACCTCCCTGAACTCTCGTACTCCCAGTGGCCCCGCCAAGCGCTCCCTCTGATAGACTGCATAGTCCATGTCAGGACGCAAGTAGCGTGCCAAGTCAGTATCAGGCCGCGTGAAGACCTCCAACTCAGCCAAGGTGTACTCTCCCGTGTGTGAGGCCCGTGGAGGAAGCGGTCCGGGCACCTGAAACCCTGCATAGCCAAGTGACTGGCGTGTCACTCGGTCACCCAAGTACCACTGCCAACCAAAGGCCGACTCCAGCAGCACTCTGCTCGCCGTGACAACCCTGCTACGAGCCAAGTACTCAGGCTCAGGCTCCGCCACCCTCCAAGGATCCCACTCAACCTGTAAAGGCAAACAATGCAAGTATCGGTCAGCGACAGCATTGAAGCAATAAAAAGGCATACACATTGTCATTTCTACGAAGTATAATGTTATACCTGTGAGGGGCGAAGCTCGTCAAGGTATATCCGGAAACCGTTCAGATCGCCTCTGCCTCTCTTCTCCCCCATGTTCTTCTTGCTCCATATGTGTGCGCGCGGGAGAATCCCCAAATCCAGACTCTTTGTCACCGGACGGCACATGTTCAACACCTCATAAGCCCAGAGCTACAGAATTGTCAATGGATCAAACTCAATAATGCATGCAAGGATGCTATAAAACAGATTATGCTATCAAAATGAATGCAAGTGCGATCCGCCAGTACAGATTATACCTCCCAGATCCACCAGTACCCAGCAGTGCTCACCTCCATCCTCGACGAGTCCCCAAAGAAGCCATAGGCCGCGCCTAGTGCTGCTCCACCCAGTCAAAACGCGAGGCTGTCCTCAAATCCCTCAGCGCTGGCAGGTAGGACAAGTGAACCTTGCTACGCCTGTTTGGATACAGGGTAGCACCAAAAAGGTACGACAAGTACGCCCGGGCCATCTGCTCCGCCTCCTGTTCAGTCGTCACTTCCTTCTTGAGATATCGGGTGAACTGCCCATACCTCGCCATCCCCTCCTCGATCTTGGGCACCTCGCCCAGAAACCACTCCAAGGCTGCCTCGTCCTGCTCAATGCCCGAGTCGAACGGGATAGGCTCTCCCCCAAACCCTCAAACCTGTGATCGCCGCAAAGTCAGTGGGCATCACCGTCATCTCCCCGATCGGTAGGTGGAAGGTATTTGTGGTATCCCTCCACCTCTCTGCAAGTGCAACCAGAACGGCGTGGTCATTCCTCACCGGCGTGAGAGTCTGAATGAACTCTCCAAAGCCTGCCTCATCCACCAACTGCCTCACCCTCTCTGGCAAGCTCTGATACAGCGTTAAAGAGCTGCAAGCACCCCCAAAGCCGCGGATATCTCTCGGCCGTGCCCTCTCCTGTACCGAACATGAAAACAAACATCAAAGGATATATCAGCATGCAGAATTTCATTTTCAAGTTCTAAGTAATCAATGCAGCCTAGCTACAGATGGTTGGTTCAAGTTATTATGTCTCATGCACGACATTCAAACATGGATCTATGGTGTCACTGTTCGAAGTCTACTTCAGAGGATTACTATTACTCTACAATTTTTAAACTTTCGGGCACATGCATTGTACTTGAATCGTATCTAATGAAGGAATGAGCATCTATCAGAAAGTTACCTCAGACCAACTACGTGAAATGTGAGTATCAGGATCTCTCAAGACCAACTCAGGGTCATACTCAGCCTGTCGCGGCCGATACGCTGTGAAACCCGACGGCACAAACAAGTGTGGTACCGGTGCCCTGTACCCCTCTGCTGAAAATGGAGCCCGAGTCAAGCTCTCCGCCTCCGACACTGCTAAGCCAAAAAAAATTTGCATGCACCATGCGCTGGCAATGGGATGTCATGCAGCCTTTTGCAAGCAAACCCCCAACAACAAAGCCGCGCGGATCCAGATGATATGCTCCGGCCATGCCCCTACTTCTCTCTACTTCATTCCCCCCCCTTTCTCTCTCCTGTTATCCCGAACATGGTGAAAACAAACATTCAAACGGATTATATCAGGCATGCCCTGCAGAAACAGGGGGAATTTCATTTTCAAGTATCTAAGTAATCAATGCAAAGCCTAGCTTTCCTAGCTATTTTAGTAGATTATTACAGATGGTTGGTTCAAGTTATTCAGACTGCAATGCTAAGACATTCAAACATGGATCTATGGTTGTGTTTTTTTTGTCACGTTTCGAAAAAGTTAATACTTCAGAAGGATTACTATTACTCTATAATTTTTAAACTTTCGGGCACATGCATTGTACTTGAATCGTATCTAATGAAGGAATGAGCATCTATCAGAAAGTTACCTCAGACCAACTACGTGAAATGTGAGTATCAGGATCTCTCAAGACCAACTCAGGGTCATACTCAGCTTGTCGCGGCCGATACGCTGTGAAACCCGACGGCACAAACAAGTGTGGTACCGGTGCCCTGTACCCCTCTGCTGAAAATGGAGCCCGAGTCAAGCTCTCCGCCTCCGACACTGCTGTCACTCTAGGACCACGCACGCTTGCACTAACCCTCTCCTCAGCCTCAGCATCCCTCAAAGCCTCCTCCTCGGCAGCTCTCTCTCTCTCGGCTCTCGCCGCAGCCTCTGACGCGGCTATCTCTCGCTCCCGCTCCTCTCGAGCCTCTAAAACAGCAGCCCCTATCTCGGGGTTATCCTCCAAAAGTCGTGCAAGCTGCGCATCGCTCAAAAGTTCCGCGACATCCTGCTTTGTGATCGGCCTGTGACCCGATGATGTCGCCGCTGGACGGAAAAGCACATCCTCTTCTCTGTATGCGAACGGAACCTCCGTGGCTCGCTCGCTCTCGGTCGCCACATCCTTGCCTTTCGCCGGATCCCTCGGCGGAGTCTCACTCGGCTCGACACCACCACCAAGGGTATCTCCACTACCCGTGCCGCCAGAACTACCACCGGCTACAACAGACCCGCTCACCGCCGTGCTTGGGTCCATTTGTTCGATCTCTGATCGCACTGCTCCGACCCCCTCCATCGCGCGACGATCTGACTCCGTCGCGCGATGATTGCCATCATCTCCAACCGCCTGCATGCGATCGTGTTCGCCATCGCCGCCGCCTATCGTCTCTGCACCGATGCCTGTAGCAGCCTCCACCAACGGCTGATCACCCGTTTGGACTTCCATAGGCCCTCCCTCGTCCTCCGGACGATCAACAACATCTCCACCACTGCCCCCGTCGCCGTGGTCTGCCATGGATGAATGCGTGTGCGTGGGTTCTTGGATTTTGGAAGGAAATTGAGGGTTGGGTTGAGAGTGAGAGAGTTTGGGAGTTGAGAGGAGTTTTGAAACTTCGAAACCGCTCAGTATTCGGTTTCTGTAGCGTCCCTGGAAAGAAAAGGAGAAGCAAACGAGCACGGGCCGGGTCTGGGCTCGTTTCAGATTCAGGCCCTGACTAAAAACCATCGCGCGATGGTATGGCTCTCTCGCGCGACGGTATAATTGGGCCCTTGACCAGATTTGACCTCTGGCTCGGCCCATCATCTTTAAATAATGGCCCACCAGCTTTCCTTGAGTCTTGCAAATGATTTTGGGGGTCTCTACAAGATATCTGTGATCAAAAGTACCTCATATCCCCAGCAGTGGTCCGTCCAATTTCCAATCAGCGACGATCCATCCGTCCAATTTCCAATCAGCGACGATCCATCCGTTCAACTTCCAATCAGCGACGATCCATCCGTCCAATTTTCAATCAGCGACGATCCATCCGTCCAATTTTCAATCAGCGACGATCCATCCGTTCAACTTCCAATCAGCGACGATCCATTCGTCCAATTTCAAATCAGCGACGATCCATCCGTCCAATTTCAAATCAGCGACGATCTAACCGTCCAAATTCCAATCAGTGACGATCCAACCGTCCAATCCCTTGGTGCACGGTATTTGTACATACCGTCTTGCGCTTTTCGATTAATTGGCTCTTGGGTGGATTGGATGGGTGTCTAGAAATCTTTGACGTTACCCGTACCGACTAATGGTGCTCCGCGTGCCGTCAAAGAGGGACTACTGTAGACACCCCAATTTGATTCCCCCAGTCATTTTGTCTCTTTTTAGTTTGTTTCTTTTCAGTTCCTTGTTCCCCCGATGATGAATCAGGTCATGAGCAGTTTTGATTGAAATGGTTTGAGTTTGGTGTATGTGGAACCCATCCCTTAACCCCAGAACCATTGAACCCAAACTTTGACTATGGGTTTGACTTTCGCGCGACTTACTGAAACACCCGCGCGATGCTCTACTTGCCAGGTGGTGGTCAAAGTCAAACTTTGATTGATTGACCATCGCGGGGAAGTTAGAACCCTCGCGCGATGGTCGACACCTGTTGTATCCAGCTGGATTTTGTGATGATGAGTGTAGACACCCCAATCTGGGCTTCCAGATTAGTTTACTTACGGTTTTTGATTCCCCGATGATGAAATGGATCAAGAACACCCCGGGAATGATAGCGTGTTTGAGCTTTGAGTGTTTGCAAAACCCTTGAACCTAACCTAGCCTAAGCCACTTCAAAAACCAAAAACCTTGCTGGTCCGCGCCAGGGCGCAACCATTCCGCGCCCGGGTGCACCATCGCGCGCCAGAGTCACTCCATCGCGCGATAGTGCGCCAGGGCGCACCATCGCGCGACAGACTGACTCCGTCGCGCGACGGTCCAACCTACCACCAATCTTTCTTGAGATGGGCAGTTGGCCACCAGTGCTACTTCAGCCAGGCCTCGTGGACTGGCTGAACTCCTCTCCTGGCACCAACCAGATTCACCTCCATCCTTTCCTATATATATCCCCATTTGTTTCTCTTTCAAAGGTGTGGTTCAAGATTTGGAAAGGGTTACACCTTGGGTTATAATATCACAAGCTACCTTGTTTCCTTGCTTCTATCACCCACACAACCTCAAGAACATAGCTTGTTCTTCCACCTCAACCTTTTCAAACACCTCAATCAAACCTCAAAGCTCAAATTCGTTTCAAACTCAACCAAAAGTATAGCATACCTACTGTCTTTTTGTTCTGATCCCTGAGGGGGGCTGGCAGGGCCAAGGCTGGTAATCAATACCAGTTCTGGTCCTAAAGCTGGCGAGGTTTCAAAAACCGTCATGGCAAGAACCAACGCGCGATGGAGCCACTCTCTCGCGCGACGATTTCGATCATCGCCCGATGGTTCTCGTGGGGATTGGTGTCTTGCTGTTTTGTGCTTTATTTACGTATAGATCACTGCAAGCATGTTAAAAACCAGTTTACTGCTTTCCTTTGTTAGAAATTGCTAATTGCAGTTCAATTTGCATGTTTTCTGTTTTAGAATACCCCTGGGATAATTCTGGATCTGTCCCAGAACCCAGAAAATGTGAACCAAGCACTGGTTTGTCCGCGCCAGGGCGCAACCATCCTGCGCCAGGGCGCACCATCGCGCGACAAACTCAGTCCATCGCGCGCCAGGGCGCACCCTCGCGCGATAGTGTGACTCCATCGCGCGATAGTCTGCTCCGACCAGTGACTGGCCTTGCACGGGTAACTTAGATTTAGGCTGTTATTCTGTCCCCACACTGTTTATGGGGTGTTTTGTCAATTTCTAGGGCTTTTAAGCCTTTAAACTGTATATTATGCTGCCTATAAACTGCGTGGTTTGTCCTGGGTGTGCACTGGTCCTTCCAGAGCCCAGAAGGTTTGAGAATAAGAGCTGTGGGTTTTAAGCTCGCCGGCGCGCGCTTGTCTTGGAATTATGCGCGCAAGAGTGAACAGCATGCAGTGACTTGTTCAGTGCATGCTGGTTTCTTCCTGCGCACGTCACTCCAAAACAGGGGCCTCCCAGTTTGTTTAAACTCCCACAACAGTCTGTTCTCATCCTATACTAACTGTTCATCCATGCTATCTATCACATCTTGCAAGTTGTTACAGCTTTAATCCCCATTAAACTGTTTCCCCGCCCTAATTGGCTAAAAACTGATTAATGAAATAGAATCGCAAACAAACACTTTTCGCAAATGCCTAAGTAGAGACCGATCTCCGGATTGGGCGAGAGGGGTGCCACAAAACCCTTCCCCTCTCGTAACCTGGCTCCCGAACCCAGATATGGTTATGACGGACTGGTTCCTTAACTTTTTCAAATCAAACAGCGCAGCAAGTGCTTCGAAATACGGTTCCTTGGGTGTCGGACCTTCAAACCCAAGTGGCGACTCTGTATTTTCGCAAGCGCTTGTCGTCCAGCTAAAAGCGCTCCCGCGAACCGGCAGCATCTTTCCTTTCTCAAAAGGGTGGGGAACGGAATCCCTTTCCCGGAGGAAAGAAAGATCGGGCAAATCGCATTGCCCACAGTGGCGACTCTGCTGGGGATATGAGTCGATATTAGTCTATATTTAGAAGTTAATACGCTTGGGATCAATCCCACAAAAGCCTGTCAAAACGGTGAGCTTCGCGCTGCCGAAGAAAGGATTGGTGATTTAACAGGACCTCGTGTCCGGCCATCCAATCTGGGGCTTTTCCGATTGTTCTCTCGTGTAGTTTCCTCTAGGTATTGATTAATAAAGAGAGCCAAATTTGAAAAGGCATTTGCGAATTTGCGATTCTGTTTCATTAATCAAATTCTTTAGCATCTTCATGTGCATCGATGTGGGATAAGCCTCGTTGGATCGTTTTGGCAATCCGGCACGGTTTACCGGAGCCCGGGGACCCCGAATGACTAACAACCTTCGACGATGATGAGTCATTCTACCGTTCGACTGTTGCTCTGCGGTTACGCGGGCAACGGGAGGTATATCTTGGCTCTAGTCCGAGGAACCTGTTACAAGCCAAAACCAGCCTTTGCATATACAAAACACTAGCACTCTCCAAACTAGGACAGGTACCTACAGGGTAAGATTACTTGCATCTAACCCCCATATACTGTCTACGTGTTACCGCTTTCCCTATCGCATGCACTGTACATACATTATTTTGCATAGGAGCATGTTTAGAGTGGTTCTTTCTCTCGAGTTTGTCTTGCTCAATCTAAGACGTTGTTGGACCCGATGAGGAGTCGTTCATTCTGTTGAATGTTCGTTATCAATCGCAAAGTCCTTAGTTCAATGAGACTTTAAGAAATCAAAATTTACTACATCCTTGGCTCATGCCCGGTTAAGAATTCAACCGAAAATATGGAACAACAAAAGTAGTGATGCCGTGTCACTGGCGCCACCCAGGTTGATGTGCGAAGTCACTATACACCGCCGTGTTCAAGGTTAAGGTGTCATGTCATCACCACCGAGTTGTTCCAAATTTAAAGTTGAACCTTCAAATGGGACTAGTCGAAGATTTAGTCTATTTTGACATCTTTTAGGATCTGACGATCTACTCAGGAACGCATGGTCGAAAAGAAATCTGAGGATTCTGGCAACGTCTGAAATTCGTGAGGCAAACTCGTCTCTGTTTTTGTACATACATATTGTTTTGCGTAGAAGCATGTTTAGGGCGGCTTTTAGGTTGTCTCTCTTTCGAATCTATCTTATGCCTATTAGGACGCTGCTATGACCCGATGAAGAGTCATGCATCTCAATGGTGCATGTTGCTAATTTTCAAAGTCCTTAGATCAACGAGACTTTGGGAAATCAAACCTTTTTAAGTCCTTGGCTCATGCCCGATTGAAGTTTCAACCGAAAATAAGGAACCACAAAGTATGGATGTCATGTCGCTGGCACTACCCAGGTTGAAGTGCGAAGTCACTATACACCGCGGCGTTCAAAGTTAAGGTGCCATGTCATCAATACTGAGTTGTTCCGGACTCCAAAGTTGAAACTTCAAGAACGGAATAGTCAAAGGCTTAGACTGTTTTGACATCTCTTAGTGTTAGTCGATCAATTCAAAGGATACCCCTCGAAAAGATTTCCGAGGATTTTGGCAGCGTCCAAACATCATGAGACAGACTTGTCTGTAGTTGTGGAGTCTAGGAGGACACCAACGATGGCAGCATGTGCATTGCATTCTAATTGCTGCAGGAACCTCACTGAGTTCTCGTTTACTTTGCTGTCCAAAGCTCTAGGCCATCTCACTGAAGGGAAGAGCCAAAGCTACTTGGGAACGTGTGCTGGGACTATTTCACTGTCACTTTCGAATCCAGAATGGCAGTACAAATGGAGCTGGCTGAGCTCAGGAAAGCTATAGAGGAATTGGGTCACAAGATGGACAAACAGATGATTATGGTCCAGGGACTCATTGGCCCCGTTACCTCTACAGCCCCGCAGCCAGATATGGGGCTAGTCAAAGAACCTCCTCAAGCCTACCACTCTCCAACGGTCAGAATCAAATTATGCTCAAGAGACATGTTCAACGACCTGGTTGAGTTCCATGAGGCTAAGACTCACTCGAAGGAGGATATTGATTCCTTTGTCGAAGCCATCGCCAAAAGGGAGGACATGCTTAGTGATGAATTCAGCCCCGAGCGCAAAAGAATGCATCATGTTAAGGAGACAATGTGTTGCAACTATAGAGCAAACAAGGGTCCTACTTTGAACACTCAATTTACTCGTCGGAACCCACCGAGGGTTTTCTCATATTTCGATGCACCTTTGGCCTCGGTCTATGAGAGGCTCCTCGATGCTGGTTCCATCAAGCCCCTCAATCCAACTTCATTGCCTAAGAATCCCTCTGCCAACTTCAAATATAACCTCTTTTGCACCTACCATCAAATGCCTGGCCATTCAACCAATGCCTGCTTCCGGCTTCGACATGCCATACAAGATCTTATCAATTGTGGCATCATCCCAACCCCATCTCCATCAAAAGCCGATACTATCTCCAGAACCTTACCTCAACCCAACTCTGGCTCACAACTTGGTCAGACATCCACTATCTCCACTCAAATCAACCCCACCTCTACTCAAATCGATCCGAGCTTTAAGCCAACTGTACCCATCCTGTCCGAGCCTAAGGACAGCCTGCTGGCCGCTGTTTATGCAATTGAGACTTTCTCTGCCAACACCTGGATTGACAGTAATGAGGGGCTTACAAAGGAGAAGACTGACCGGCTGAGGTCCATTGATCAAAGGAACACTGAGTAGGTTTGGTCAAAGAAGCTGAGGAAGCCGAAGTGCTGTTGCTTGGCCCGGATATCCATTGGATCCCACCTCTTTTTGTGGAAGCTAAGGGTAGCTGTTAAAATTGCATTTTCAAACCGCGTCTAGTTTGCATTGGCGTTTTGTCTGAGTCTGACACAGAGTCTTTTGCATTGGTCTAAGTCTAGCTCTGCGTCGGAGGTTATGCCTCTTGGCCCTCCATGTCGTAGCTTCTGTTCGAGTCTTTTGCTGTACTTGGCAACCCCGAGGGGCTTTCTTTATGCATTATCTTGCTTCTAAGTACTTCGCTGGTTTTTGAATAAATTGTGTCGACCCTGATGACGAAGGGATAGATTTCGATGGGATCATCCCCAAGGAAATGTGTTCCCTCGCCGAAAAGGAAGACAAAAGGCATGCTCAACCCATTAATTGAAATAGTAGTTTTCAAATAAACTTGAAAGACAAGGACAACCTCCCAATGGTTCAAATTTGGTTCAAAGCTGTTCCCAGAGGAGCATTGTGCCCGGTCAGACAAGTTCGAAGAATTCATCAACGACTTGGTATGGTCTCACAAAGACACGCCTGGTGTTGATCTTGAGATAAAGAAACATCGAATCCCTTTGCTACCGATAGTCAAGCCCAAAAGCAGAAGCTCAAAAGGTCCACCGCCTCATACCATCCTCAAATTTGTAGGAACAGCGTTCCGCCAAGCACAAATTGGAAAGTTCAAAAGTGGCCTGGAGCAAGGCATGTCAACAGAAGCACTTTGGACCTTGCATCCATTTCATCTGGGGGTGCAGCCATTTCATTGACCTCGATGGCAACAAATTCAAATACCTTGGTCAGCATGGATCAATTTGAAAGCATTTTCCCTGAGAGAAGCTCGTTGGGCTGAAAACCTCAAGGGTGGGCAGTTCCAAGCAAAAGTTAGAGCAGCCTGCTAGACCAAGAACCTATGAAGGAGGTCTAGGCAAAAGTAAAGGCAACATTTGAAAGCTCGCTAGACCGAAAACCCGAATGGGCGGTTCTAGGCAAAAGTTAGAGCGTAAAAGGTGAGGTAAATACTCGAGTGAACCTTGGCCTAAACTACGTTTTGACCTGATTCCTTAGCTTGCGATACGTAGGCAGTCTCTCCTTGAGACTCGGTCACAATCTATCAATTGGATCCATGGTTGACATTTGGTACACATCAAAGGTCGAAGAGGATCAAAGATCAAGCTGCATGGGAGGCGTCTGAAAGGGGGAAAACCTTTTGTCTTTCAGTTTTATTACAAACTACTACTTCAATTTCAAAGCTGAGCATAAAGCCTTAAAAGAAATTAAGCATAAAAAACAGAACGAAATGCTGGTGAGGCCTAACCGCTCACAATTTATTCTAAATTCAGCGAAGTCTGATGTGAGCAGTTGCAGTAGCTTTGCATTTATATGCGCTAGTTTGAGATTCACCTGCACTTGTTCATAGTTATATGCGTTGGTCTCAACCCTGCGCGCACTTTTTCAATTCGTACAGCAATCGATAGCAGTCAGCTACTGCCTTCGAGTCCTGTTCAAGGGGCTTTTGCCAAGTTTGGTCATGCCGTGTAGACTTAATGTGACTGCACGAGGGTGTCGATTTCAGTCCGGGCCTATATGTGTCTTCATTTGCGTCTTATGTCCATCTTTGTGGCATTTTTCTAGATTTCAATCCATTGTCATGTCGAGATGCTTTTCTCAGTTCATCCAGGTCACCGTACATATATTTTGACCTTGTGCAAGTGTCAGTTTCACCTGTCTAAAGGGATATTGTGAGTTTTGGCACGTTAATGCCCAAAATTTCATTATTCTCCATGTGTCTAAAGATCCGCATCGTATCCTTGGGATCTTTCTCCCTATTCGTTTGAGCTAGGCGAGTTTATGCATGTGTGCGTATCTCTGTGTCGACTCAGTTCACTTGTCAATGCAAATTAGATATTAGCGCATGGTTTATATGTCAATAAACTGAAAAATGCAATTTTTACATTGCTACCCTAGCTTCTATGATCTACAAGCAGTAGAATCTCGTCAATGGCAAGGGCTCGTTAGCCCAAGGCCAAGTAAAGCATATCTCTGGGGCTTATCCGCCCAAGCATCGAAGAAAGGGCATGCAAGCCCAATGTCACACTGCTATATGTCAACTGGGCACGCCGGCCCGCTCAATGTCTCTCTATTTGGATTCACATCTCAAAAGCAAAAGATAGTAAAGTACTAGGGCTCAGTGGTAGTTCTTAGGCATCGTTGTCCTCCTAGGAGCCGCCCTTAGCTTGCATCTGCATTTTCAATTTGTGCATTTTGTTTGTATACATCTTTGCATATTGTATATATCAACTGTTGAAAACAGGAAGGTGGCCAGAATGGTCGCCATCAAGACTTCGTTTACCAAAGGATGCGATGCAATGTCCTACGGTTTTGTTATTGTTTGTTAGCGGAGGCGATGGAAATCTCCCTAACTCTCGATTTGTTTACCAAAGGATGCGATGCAATCTCCTGCAGTTCTATTATTGTTGGTCAGCGGATGCGAAGAAATCTCCCTGAGTCCACGATTTGTTCGCCAACGGATGCGATCGAAAATCTCTTGCAGCATTGTTCTCATAGCAGGATGCGATAAAATCTTCTGCGGAACAAATCAACGACAGCCAGTCCTGTCCAAATCTCAACGGCTTGATCATCTGCACACTGATCTGCCCATCTCAATCAACGACAGCCGGTCCTGTCCAAATCTCAACGGCTTGATCATTCTGCACACTGATCTGCCCATCTCAATCAACGATAGCCGGTCCTGTCCAATGTAACGGCTTGATCATTCAGCACACTAATCTTCCTATTTATAGATCAACGACGGTCAGCCATATCGTCCTTCTCCAAACCTGATGGTCAGCCATATCATCAACGACGGTCAGCCATGTCGTCCGACTCAGTCATTCCCGATGGTCAGCCATATCAGCAATGACAACCACGTCGCCTGTCTCTGCCCATTCAGCGACGACAATCAACCACGTCGCCTGTCTCTACCAATTCAGCGACGACAATCTTCCACCACCTGTCTCTGCCCATTCAGCGACGACAATCAACCACGTCACCTGTCTCTGCCCATTCAGAGACGACAATCAACCACGTCGCCTGTCTCTGCCCATTCAGCGACAACAATCAACCACGTCGCCTGTCTCTGTCCATTCAGCGACGACAAACAACCTCGTCCAACCTCATGGCCTGTCTCTGCCCATTCTGTGACAACAAACAACCACATGGCCTGTCTCTGTCCATTCAACGATGACAATCAACCATATCATCCTTCTCCATCAACGATGATCAGCCATATCATCAACGACAGCCGGTCCTGTCCATTTCTCAACGGCTCGATCATTCTGCACACTGATCTGCCCGTCTCAAATCAACGACAGTCGGTCCTGTCCATTTCTCAACGGCTCGATCATTCTGCACACTGATCTGCCCGTCTCAAATCAACGACAGTCGGTCCTGTCCATTTCTCAACGGCTTGATCATTCTGCACACTGATCTGCCCGTCTCAAATCAACGACAGTCGGTCCTATCTATTTCTCAACGGCTCGATCATTCTGCAAACTGATCTGCCCGTCTCAAATCAACGACAGCCGGTCCTGTCCATTTCTCAACGGCTCGATCATTTATACTGATGATTGTCCCATCCTGTCTGCAACGGTTCGGTCATTTATTTTGATGATCCTCCCATCCAGACTTCAACGGCTCGATCATTTATACTGATGATTGTCCCATCCTGTCTGCAACGGCTTGGTCATTTATACTGATGATCCTCCCCTCCAGACTTCAACGGTTCGATCATTTATACTGATGATTGTCCCATCCTGTCTGCAACGGCTTGGTCATTTATACTGATGATCCTCCCATCCAGACTTCAACGGCTCGATCATTTATACTGATGATCCTCCCATCCTGTCAAATTCCTCAGCGGTTTGATCACTCAGCTCATTGATCTCTCCGTCCGCACCCACGACAGCCGGTCCTGTCAAATCCATCAACGGTATCTAGCCATATCATCCATACAATCCACAACGACGATCAGATTATCGTCCGACGGTTTGTTCAGTGGTCCACCATCTGCAACTAGTTGTTCCCCAGGAGAGTCCGCCTCGGCCTGCCCCAAACGACTACCTCTACATCAGTCTAGCTTCACACGCATCTTCCAGCAGCCTTATTGCTCTGTCTCGGATGGTCTTTGATAAGGAGATTGGCTCTGATTCCCAACAGATGGAATTCAACCTACCTGACACGACCTACCCGTGTTTGTTTGAATACTTTGTGCCGAGGATAGCTTGATCCCCAGCAACGACGGCCTGTCCCGTCCACATCTGCAACGACAGTCTATCCTGTCCAAATTTGATCAACAAGCGGCGATTCGCTCGTCCACTTCTACTTCCATCCCCGGCAATGGACAGCCAGTCTATTCCACTGATTAGGTTCCTTAAGTTTACTTGTCTACTTTGCTAGTATGCTTTGCTCTGGATTGCCTTGAGGGGCGTTTAGAAATCTTTGACGTTACTTGTACCAAGTCGATGGTGCTTCAAGTGCCGTCAAAGAGGGGCTACTGTAGACACCTCAATCTGGGCTTCCAGATTAGTTTACTTACGGTTTTTGATTCCCCGATGATGAAATGGATCAAGAACACCCCGGGAATGATAGCGTGTTTGAGCTTTGATTGTTTGCAAAACCCTTGAACCTAACCTAGCCTAAGCCACTTCAAAAACCAAAAACCTTGCTGGTCCGCGCCAGGGCGCAACCATTCCGCGCCCGGGCGCACCATCGCGCGCCAGAGTCACTCCATCGCGCGACAGTGCGCCAGGGCGCACCATCGCGCGACAGACTGACTCCGTCGCGCGACGGTCCAACCTACCACCAATCTTTCTTGAGATGGGCAGTTGGCCACCAGTGCTACTTCAGCCAGGCCTCGTGGACTGGCTGAACTCCTCTCCTGGCACCAACCAGATTCACCTCCATCCTTTCCTATATATATCCCCATTTGTTTCTCTTTCAAAGGTGTGGTTCAAGATTTGGAAAGGGTTACACCTTGGGTTATAATATCACAAGCTACCTTGTTTCCTTGCTTCTATCACCCACACAACCTCAAGAACATAGCTTGTTCTTCCACCTCAACCTTTTCAAACACCTCAATCAAACCTCAAAGCTCAAATTCGTTTCAAACTCAACCAAAGGTATAGCATACCTACTGTCTTTTTGTTCTGATCCCTGAGGGGGGCTGGCAGGGCCAAGGCTGGTAATCAATACCAGTTCTGGTTCTAAAGCTGGCGAGGTTTCAAAAACCGTCATGGCAAGAACCAGCGCGCGATGGAGCCACTCTCTCGCGCGACGATTTTGATCATCGCCCGATGGTTCTCGTGGGGATTGGTGTCTTGCTGTTTTGTGCTTTATTTACGTATAGATCACGGCAAGCATGTTAAAAACCAGTTTACTGCTTTCCTTTGTTAGAAATTGCTAATTGCAGTTCAATTTGCATGTTTTCTGTTTTGGAATACCCTTGGGATAATTCTGGATCTGTCCCAGAACCCAGAAAATGTGAACCAAGCACTAGTCTGTCCGCGCCAGGGCGCAACCATCCTGCGCCAGGGCGCACCATCGCGCGACAAACTCAGTCCATCGCGCGACAGTGCGCCAGGGCACACCATCGCGCGCCAGGGCGCACCCTCGCGCGATAGTGTGACTCCATCGCGCGATAGTCTGCTCCGACCAGTGACTGGCCTTGCACGGGTAACTTGGATTTAGGCTGTTATTCTGTCCCCACACTGTTTATGGGGTGTTTTGTCAATTTCTAGGGCTTTTAAGCCTTTAAACTGTATATTATGCTGCCTATAAACTGCGTGGTTTGTCCTGAGTGTGCACTAGTCCTTCCAGAGCCCAGAAGGTTTGAGAATAAGAGCTGTGGGTTTTAAGCTCACCGGCGTGCGCTTGTCTTGGAATTATGCGCGCAAGAGTGAACAGCATGCAGTGACTTGTTCAGTGCATGCTGGTTTCTTCCTGCGCACGTCACTCCAAAACAGGGGCCTCCCAGTTTGTTTAAACTCGCACAACAGTCTGTTCTCATCCTATATTAACTGTTCATCCATGCTATCTATCACATCTTGCAAGTTGTTACAGCTTTAATCCCCATTAAACTGTTTCCCCGCCCTAATTGGCTAAAAACTTATTAATGAAATAGAATTGCAAACAAACACTTTTCGCAAATGCCTAAGTAGAGACCGATCTCCGGATTGGGCGAGAGGGGTGCCACAAAACCCTTCCCCTCTCGTAACCTGGCTCCCGAACCCAGATATGGTTATGACGGACTGGTTCCTTAACTTTCTCAAATCAAATAGCGCAGCAAGTGCTTCGAAATACGGTTCCTTGGGTGTCAGACCTTCAAACCCAAGTGGCGACTCTGTATTTTCGCGAGCGCTTGTCGTCCAGCTAAAAGCGCTCCCGCGAACCGGCAGCATCTTTCCTTTCTCAAAAGGGTGGGGAACGGAATCCCTTTCCCGGAGGAAAGAAAGATCGGGCAAATCGCATTGCCCACAATGAGGCGTCTGCAGGTCCATGTGACCCCGTTCCATCAACTGAACGGCGTTTGCTCGGCCAGCCTTACACCACCTAGCCCCCACTCTCCCATCAACCTTTGGCACCCTACTTCCCCACCAAGTAAGTGCAGCCAGCATTGTTGGCTGGCTGCATGGCCTTGTATCACCACCAACAAACCCTCCTCCTTTCTATAAATAACCCCCATTTGTTCTCTTTCAAAGGGTTACCAAAAAATCCCAAAAGAGTAACAAGAACTACAACCTTGATCTTCTCAAAGCCACTACCACTTCCTCCTTTGTCAAAGGCATACCACCTCACTCAAATCATATTCAAATCATTCATTCAAGCAAAGGTATAATTTTCAGTCTTTACTGTTTTGATCCCTGAGGGGGGCTGACAGGGTCAAGACTGGTAACCAATATCAGTTTTTGACCCCAAAGCCAGCAAATTTACAAGTAACTGTGAATGGGATACCCGCGCGCGATGAACCCATTCAATCGCGCGATGCTTCTAGCTCGTGTGATATGGTTCTTGCGGGGATGGGCCTCTTGTTCTGTTCGATTTATATGATTTCATGCTTTCCTGTCTAATCATATTTGATACATCTCACTGTTTTGCATGCTAAAATCAGTAGTTTAGTTTAGTTTGCTCTTCCTGTTCATGTTGGAATGCCCCTGGGTAATTTCTGAATATGTCTTAGAGCCCAGGCATGCAAAGCAATTTTTGGACGTCCAGTCAGAACAGTCGCGCGATCATGTGACTCTATCGCGCGATGGTTTAGGCATTTCCAGAATTTGCCCTTGCATGGGCAGCTAGGCTCTCAGCCTCTGTTTTAACACCCTCACTGTTTAAGGGTTGTATTTTACTCCAGCTCTGGTAATTTGTAAATATTGATTTCCTTTCAGTATACATAAACTGCGTGGTTTGTCCTGGGTGTGCACTGGTCCTTCCAGAGCCCAGAAGGGGATAAAATTTAACTCGTTGAGAGAATATCAACCCTCGCGCGATGGAATGGGTTTGACGCGCGATGGTTGACTTGCATGCTGACAGATCCATGCATGCAAGTTGGCCATTCTTCGTGTTAAACTCATTCCAGAGTACTGTTTTGATATCCAACCTCAGTGTTAGATTTTATCTTGTTTATTTTCTTAATATGTTGTACCATCCATACAATCATCTATCACATCCTACAAACATGTTACAGTTTTAAACCCCTTTAACTGTTCCCCCGCCCTAATTGGCTAAAAATTGATTAATAAAATAGAATCGCAAAAACAAATATTTTCGCAAATGCTTTAGTAGAGACCGATCTCCGGATTGGGCGAGAGGGGTGCCATAAAACCCTTCCCCTCTCGTAACCTGGCTCCTGAACCCAGATATGGTTATGAAGGATTGGTTTCTTAAACTTTTTCAAATCAAACAGCGCGGCAAGTGCTTCGAAATACGGTTCCTTGGGTGTCGGACCTTCAAACCCAAGTGGCGACTCTATATTTTTGCGAGCGCTTGTCGTCCAGCTAAAAAGCGCTCCCGCGAACCGGCAGCATCTCTCTTTTCTCAAAAGGGTGGGGAACGGAATCCCTTCCCCGGAGGAGGGAAAGATCGGGGCAAATCGCATTGCCCGCATTTGGCATGCTCTCGATAGTGCCACATGACAGTCCCTCAAGAAAAGGGTTAAAGCATTGGTGCTTCTTCTAGGCTGAGTTCTTTGAATTGTATCTCTTCATTGCCCCTTGCTTCCTACTTGCAAAATTGTTAGCAAACCATGCATATCAACTAAGGGCAAGACAGTTTCACACTTGCTTCCCCTGATGATGGTCATGATGATCATGCTTAAATACCTTTGCTGAGGATCGATGAATTTTGTTTGGAAACATTTTGCTGGTAACAACAATACTCTTGCTTAAAATAAGAGCTCCTCATGCTTGGAGTTAGTGATATGCAACCAAAGTGACTACTTCCTCTAGCTATTTTTAGGGTCAAGAGATAAGTGCATATGACAGCTTGACGATGACATGCAATGCATTTTGGGCATCTCAACTTTCGCGTATTCCAACCAATGCTTCTCTTTGATCTAGGGAGACCAACATTGACAAGACAGACTACAATACTCTAGCAACACTACTGAAAATACTGTTTGACCCAGGACCTATCTAGCTACACTCCTCATGAAATGAGAAACTCATTTTTATCTCCTCGAACGTTTGTAAAAGCAATTGTACTTGTATTGCTGTGTTAAGAATGTTTAGGATAAAATTAACTTTGAAAACTTTTCCTCTAGGATTTCAAAATTATACCATTCCATCAATCATGCTCCATATCTATACCACTCAATTTGCCATGAGACATAGCTTCACAAACCCATGCCCCTAGTCATTTTACATGAGGTCATTGTTTTGAGTCGATCATCATGAGTTGAATTGCTAAGCGGCTATCCTTACAAGAGGTTGGATACTTCTGAGAGGGGAATAGAGGAGGGCCTAGTCGTGCCCTTTATCCCATATGATTCTTCATGATGTGTACTTTGCCAGAGTGATACGTACCCCATGATGTTTGCTTATCGCGTCACTTTTCCACACTAGTTATGCCCTTAGTGCCTGGGACCCTACTGCTAAGTCGCATTCCTCAATCTAACAGGACTTTGTTATGGACCATAATGTAGGCTTGAGGTTCTGGCTTAGAAAAGAAACGAATGTAAACGCTCAACCCTAACTTCTACTTATGCTTGGGTTTAAAAAGCTAGCAGCCATCTTCAACATTCTTATCAACTATTGTCGCCTCTTGTGTGAAAGAGTTGTTTTCTTCAAAATGTCCTTCATATGGATTGGAAGGAATGTGTCCTTCAAAATGCCCCTTGTATGATAGGGTGCTCATGTTTTCATTGATTTTTCTTTTGCCTTTCCTTGTATTTTTTTGTTTGCCCTAGCGTAGGGGATGGTTGCCTAGCAGGCTTTTCAAAGGAATTATCCAGAGGCTCAATGTGGCTAGCAAAGGGTAAGTATTTGGATAGATGAAATGAATGTCTCTCTACATTTTGAATCATACAACAAAGTGACAGGGATCCTAGCCAAGAGATTAAGAGCTTTGATGTTTAATCAAGTAGATTTCTTAAGATTGAGCACTAGTCTTTGAGACACATAACAGATATATGAAAACATGGCCGATTTTTCACTTCTCTTCTCTTTGTTCATGCTCTAATTTTTGCCTAAACCGCCCTTGCAGATTTTCAATCTAGCGAGCTCATTTTTCTTCTCCTCTCTTTTTCCCTTTCTCTTTTCTCTTTTCTCTTTTCTCTTTTCTCCATCTTCAATAGTGGTCTCAGGAATCCTTAACTCAACAAAAATGACATGGGTCATAATTTTGAAAACTCATTCTTTGCTTTTGACAACTTGAGTGATTATGATGTGTTTCAAAAAGATATCATGAAATCACTTTAAAATCCCTAAGGATTGTTTTCAACATTTAATGTTATCATGAATATTCTATAGCAGCAACTTAGCACAAGAGAGAACATTTTCAAAATTGTGGCTGACCATAAGGTGCCTACGTATCTCAAAGAGAAAATCAGGCCATTCGTAGTTCAATTCCGAGGAGACTTTCATTTTAGTTCCACATTTCATGCTAGGTGCAACAAGTAGACTTACGACCCAAAATAAACTCAAGACATAGACCTTTTAAAAAGGAAATAGATACGAACCAAAACAGTAGCCAAAACTAGCTAGATAAGACTCCTCAAAAGATTGACTCTTAGCCTAAGACGTGACAACCATGGATGTTGCTGCTTCCTGGTGATCAAACTCAGCCGGATCAATCTTCCCTTGATCGATGAGGTCTTGGATCGCATTCTTGAAAGCCCGCATTCTTTGATAGAGTGACCATTTACTTGGTGGTACTTGGAATACCCTCCACCTTTTTGTATAAAGTTAGGAAATTTTGGCTGTAACGACTTCAATACCCCTTTTGCTTCCAAGATACAGAACACCTTTTTCCAATTTCATTCCAAGAGGAACAAATTTTCTCTTTTGCTTGCAGTTGAGATGAAATCCCACTAGTTTAACATTACTGTTGCTTATGTTCACCTTACTGCTGTTTTTCTCTTTGAGAGATTCCTGGTTTAGATCGATGGTATTGATAAGAAGTTGCTGCTGCAGATCATCCACCACCATTTCAATTTGGTTGTCCTTAGCGGGATGAATTTCTATCTGAGCTGCCCTTTTCATCCATCTAGTAAGGGAGATGAAGCTTGTGGAGGACTCCTTTGAAAATCATGAACAATGGCGGAGAGGATAGCCAACGATTTGGCTAGCCCGTCAACTTCAGTGGTTAAAGTTTCAATTTTCTCATCAGCCCTTACTGTCACGTCTTGAGACTAAACCCCAAATCTAGGAGAAGCAAAAACCTGATTACGCTCGAGCTGAGATATCCAAAATTAATTGTTTATGCAATGCACACATCAGACATGCTTATTGCCCTTAATATGCAAGTCTAGTATGACAGGGTGGATTAACCCAATGATACTCGATGTTGACATATAATGTGCGATGAGAAGAAATGAGGGTGATGGACTCCTCTTTTGGTTTAATCCCCTACATGGTTAGAGAAAGGCGAACAAAATGATATACATAGCGCTATAGCTACTTTCACAGATTATGGATGAGTCATGCACAACAATTTGTATGCATGCATGAGTTCATCGGATACCATAGACAGCCAGCAATTTTTGATATGGATGATTCTTAAAACTCACTGCTTACAAATATTGCATGACACGTAAGACCCTACTTCCAAGCTAGTCCACACTATAAGATAGACTGAAAAAGCGAGTGGATGACTATAATGGAGACTACACTCGAAGTGGACCGCTGTGCTAGCGATTATTTGTATGTTCCACCTTTCATAACTTTTAGTTTAAGGAAAACTTGTTATTTGAGGATTATTATCAAGCATTCTAAAAAGTTTTGAAAGTTTTTCTCTCTCTTTAAATTCATGGTTAGAGAAGATTCCTTTACTCCACACAACGCTACCATGATCTTCTACTAGCTTCGAATAATTCTTTCAGCAAATATTTTTCAAAACTCATTTTTACCAAAGCACATCGGGGTTGATCTATCAGAAACTCATCCAACAAGTTTTTTCCTTTTCTTTCTCTTTCTCAAAATATGATTGAGGTAATTGGGATCCACATGATTACCTTCGAGCACATTGACAAACCCCTAAATCTTATCGGCTCGTTGCAGTAAGCATGCTCAAAATTTTGAATTTTGAAAGATGGGTTGCTACGCCGATTTGGAAATAAAAATCAAAGTCTTACACTTGTCATGTTGAATCATCCATCAAGAAATAAGTATTGTCAGTTCTATCCATAATATCCTTGACTCATCCATAATCTACTCTACTACCTCACACTCCCTCTTTCTTTTAGTCTTGCATGGCAAAGATTGCTAGAGCAACCCCAGTTCAATTGCCGACAGGGCGGCTTACACTATTTCTGTGTTTGATTTTGTTCTAGAAATCAATGCTTGGCGGTGCTTTAAGTAAAGTGAGAGTGTTAAGTAAGCAGCGGTGCTTTAAACTTACCAAAAACATACCTTGCACGCAATGCTATGCCTCAATGCTCAACTATAAAGACTTAGAGTTAGGGCTCTTAGTTCAAGCCCCAACCCTTCTACACAGAAAGCGATGTTACAACAACATATACAAAGTGTGAGGAAAAACTTCTAGAAAAGATGCAAGTAAATTCCTAACCTGCGGGATCCTGTCTTATTTTGATAGGTTCTATGGCTTTCTAATACATGTAAGGTTTGGGTAGTCTCAAGAGTGCTCTGTTGTCAAAGGGTGCCAATCCTCTCGCCAGCCCATCATAGGCGGCGATCGGGTGATCCCCTTTTTGATATGCCACTAGGTACAAGTGACTGTGGAGTTTGCTGGAACCCCTAACATAGCCCGTGACATGCCGGGATATTATGTGAACTTAATGAGGTATGCTCGCTTGATGCATATGATAAAAGAATTAGATAAAGCAAATATTAATCCTATGTCAAACTTTCTGGTTATGGCTCTCAAGTCCCCAGCGGAGTCGCCAAAAACTGTAGACACCTCCCAAACGGGGCATCGTCATACAGATTGATCATCGTTTGTTTGTTTGCTTTCCACTTCATAAACCAAGATAATGGACATTCCCATGGCTAAGAACATCGCCACACGATAATGGTTATCATCAAAATAGAGTCGCCACGTAGTTTATAAAAACTAGAAAAAACAAATAGAGATTCCGGGTACGGGAGCCAAGAGTACAATAAAGGGAAGGTGTTAGGCACCCCTCTTTGCCCAGTCGTGAGACTGGCTCATAATCATTCAACATACGATTAATACATGCTTTGTCTTATTCTAAATAAGTAATCTGTTTTATTAGCCTTTAATAGTAGATAAGGTGAATCAGAACAGTAATCGAAGTATGCATAAAAATAGATAAGAAAGATAGACTATCCCAGGAAATAAATCCCTTAGCCGGTGAATGAATGTTACGGCCGGGGGATCCCACTAGATCGATGTATCGGCCGAAGGATTGATTCCCCAACCAATGTTCTTCCTCACACCACACTAAATGATTAACAGAAAATTAATACATCATGATTAATGTACAGAAGCATAAAAGAATCAAACCAATAAGCCCCTGGGCCTCACCACCTTGATCCCTCAGTGCTTGATTGCTTCGGATTGAGGGTGATTGACTGATCTTCTTCTCGAAACCCTAGGATTAGGGTTTGTACTTTGGGGTTTGATCGCTCGGGGTGCGGCTGCTCACAAAGGTTTATGGCTTTTATAGAGAGGATATGAGAGATAATTTCTGCAGAACTTGGAGGTATGAGATGGAGGAAATTGAATGTTAATTTTGGAACCCTAAGGCCTCTTTATATAGGCATGGGATGACTCACTTCGGCCAATCAAATGGTGTGAATCAATAAGGTAGTATAGGGTTAGAAGATCTCTGCTCGAATCTCTTTTCATAGCCCTGAAGAATCTAAAAAAGGCTGCTAGGTGTAGACACCCCAATTTGGAAATCCCGGACACCTTTTAACTCTCCAATGATGATAAACAAAGAATGATTTAAACCTTTGGATTGATATAAACCTTTTGGAGCACTACCTTTCGAAAACCCTAAACAAGTGGCCGATAAGCTTCCCAATAATGAAAACGTGACTTGAAAGCTTTAAACAATGCTCTTTTTACTCAAAAGGGTGAGAAAACACCTTAGAACTAGGTTTGAGAGTACCAAAGTGACACTTAGAGTGATTGAGTACATGTTTTGGCCATCGTGGCACCATCGGTCTTCGGTTTAGTCTGCTTTCAGCCCATTTTTCATAAGCAAATGTCCTTACTTTTAAGTTTGAAGTCCACCATCTTTTAGTACATTCAAAACCCTCTTTATCGATATATAATAAGCCTTAATCCGATTTGAAATGAGGGAGATACAAGGATTTTGCAAAAACGACTTCTTTTTCGACCACCTGAGGGTAAAATCGTCATATCTTTTGATGTACAGAATTATTTTTATCCAAACCACTTGGGTTAGAAAGTAGACTTAACGAGCTTTCCAACGGTCCAAAGAACTCCCAAAATCGAGTTCAGGAGTGTCTGGGTCGGCCTTGCGAAAGTTCGGCCTGTTGAGTAGTCACCTGTACCGTATAGCGGTCAACTATGTCGTACGGTAGACAAATTTCTACCGTACGGCAGAGTTTTTAACCGCCTAAACTTACGTCGGTTAGGATGTGGCGTACGGTGGAAGCCTAGCACCGTACGGTAGAGTTTAAGTGTCGTACGATAGACTTTAAGTACCGTACGGTGGACACAATGACTGTTAAAAATGCGTGCAGACCAAGTTTGCTTCATTCCCTAGCCATTTTTACCCTATAAATACCTCCCTCCTTCATTAGACAGGAGATACAACATTTTTGAAGAAAAAGAGAGAGAGAGAGAGAGAGAGAGAGAGAGAGAGAGAGAGAAAGAGAGAGAGAGAGAGAGAGGACATTTTTTGGAGAAGAGAAAAAAAAAATCAATTTTATCAATCAAAAAGAGTTCCAAAATGCTTTGAAAAATTCGTACTTCTTTTCATACCTCTTTCAAACCCCAAAAGCATCATCCTCTTTCAAAAGCAAGTCCAAAAACCGTTCCTCAATGGTAACCCATGGTTTAGGTCTCACACCTTGTCATCACCGCATACTAAAGTCCACAAATTTGTTCAAGCTCGTGCCAAAAGACTTTGCAATTGTCACAACTATCCAAGGGAAGGTTTTCGCTCCAAAAGGTATAAATCTTTTATCCATTATTGTCTCTTCAATCTGAGGGGAAATTGCTAGGTATAGACTAGTTCCTCATACCAGCTCTGGGCCTAAATGGTTTAAACATTGTAAGAAAATAAAATTGGAACCCCGCATATGTCCACCGTACGGCACATATATCTGCCGTGCGGGAGAGAGTTTCCAAGGGACAATTTTTCTTTAGGCCTCATTTGTTATTCTTTTCATGACAAGCAATCCGCACTAAAATACTGTTTTCTATTTTGGAGTAACCAATGCCGTGATAAACTATTTTTGGGTTAACAAAACATGTTTAGTTTTATATTCCCTTTTTGAAATAAACATTAGTTGATTCATGTATAAACATGCATGCATACTTCAAATTATCACATGTCAAATAATCTTGTTTAACCTTATTTTTAAACTGTGGACCACGAGAACCAGTGCCGTACGGTGCATCGATAAGCTGTACGGTGGCATTTGTTGTGGAAAAGATTCTTTGTTTACTTCATTCTGTTAAGTGTTTAAATCAAAGCATGCTCACCAATACTTGTTTATGATATTAACGGTTAACATGCTATAATCTGTTTTGTGTGCAAAATTGACCACAAAGCCATGTGCCGTACAACACAACTTTCTACCGTACGGTAGTGTTTGTCATGGAACAGAATCTTTATTTACTTCCTGTAATTAAAATGTTTTAATTCCAAGCATGCTTGTTAATATTTGTTTCTAAATTGTTTACGTGCTATAAACTGTTTATGTGGCATAATAGTTAAGCAATAAAATAATTTTTCAAATCCCACAAGTATTAGTAGAGACCGATTTTATCGGGCGAAGGGGGGTGCTTTTTCTAAACAAACCATTTCCCTCTTGTAACCTGGCTCCCGATCCTAAAACTCTATTTTTAGACCAAAACCTTTTTAAAAGGGCAAAAGAGTCACATTTTTCAAATAAACGGTTTCTCGGGGTTAATCCTTTTCAAAACTCGGTGGCGACTCTCAAGTGAACCAACATTTTCCTTTTTGTAAACTAAAAATACGAAAAGAGAGACAGGGAATTTTTCCGGGCATATAGCCCACACTAGGTTTTGGTGCGTCGATCAAACGATTAACAGAACATTCCAGAATTCTGGAAAAAGACGATCTGACGGCCGACGAATGGATTTGGCCACTACAACAAATATAGCTTTTAATAGCATAATGCGCTTTTTTTAAAATGTTGTAATAGAAATGCAACAATAGCGGTCCTTGCTTTGAAAGACATGGAAAAAAGCGGAGGATAAAATTACAACGTTCCATTAAATCTGCCATAGCATTCCGCCCAAAATCCAAGCGCCAAATCTCTTTGCCCCCCAAAATCGCTGGGCGTGCTTCTGAAAATTTCATCAATTGCGCTCCTGAAATTTCAACTGATTCCACTGGTTCCCCACTCTTCTCTTTAATGGATTCATCTCCAGTTAAGCTAGGGTTTCTATTGCGAGTTCTTCTTCCACCCAAAGGTTTGTTCTTCTTCCTTTTCCAAAATCTGTACATATGCATTCCCTACCAACATTCACGTTTATTCAACTCCCTCTTTCCGGCTCGGAGAAGAATCAAAAGCTATTTTGTGATTTGCAGCACCAGTTGAAACAAAGAATCGTTCTCTAGGGAAGCCCTCACCAGGTTTGATTTTTTTTCCCGTAATTCTTTCCCAAAGACAAAACTAGGGTTTTCATTTCATCCATTATCTCGTGAAAGGTAATAACAGTTAGGGATTTGTACAGATTATACGCTTAAAGGGTTTGAATTAACTATAATTTGGGGTTTTTTGTTCTCATTCGGATATGATTGTTGGGACTTTATGTTTTGCCCAGAAAACATGAGAATACTAATTAGGGTTTTCAATTTTTTCCTTCAAAAGGACGTGGTCTGATTTTCATTAGTTGAGAACTGATTACGCTTACTTTTGTAGCAAAAGAGCAGCAAACCTTTGATATCTTGCCATCATTGTTGAACCAGAGCACTTTAAACTATCATCAAAATCCAAAACCAAAATCAGTAGAGATTTTCTTTGGTCACAGTTTATATCTCTAATAAGATCTAATAAATCCTTTACTAGAGACCCACCAATCAATAATGGCGTAAATAGAAGAAAATGGCTGTCTTTTAGTGGATAACAACTAGAGGAGATACAAAAAATTGATTTCCACTCATTCAGAGGGGAGTTGAGAGCTTCTCTCTCTACAATCTAGAGAGAGAATGCACTCCTCCTATCAAGAATCCACCAAAGATCCGATTCTGAGGTAATCCAAGCTCTAATCGAAACATGTAATGCACTACTAGTATAGTGGTAATCCAGACCTGACTTCTCTTCTCATCATCTACCCACAATTTCACCGCAAACTGACCTCTTCATGCACTAAGTCTGACGGGTTCGGTCATGGTTATACAACAAAATGGAAGCTCTGGTGCGGCTACGGTTTTCCAAACCCACCTCAAACCAGGTTCTCTTCACATAAAACCACCTCAACGCATAGATCCTTGCTTCTCCGATAGGAACAGATCTCAGACAGAACAGGAGGAGTCGCGTCGGGACTCATCTATCACGGCTATTCACCCACGCTGGCCACTTGAAGTGGGTTGTGATTGATGAATCGCATAGTTTCCTGCCGAGACGGTGGTGGCTTGCAGCTAATGAGGTGGGGGACACAGATTAGGTACAGTGGTTTGCGCCGAACTTAGTGGCTGGGTTGCAGCATTCTCAAAACAAGATGACTGCGGCTAAAGATTTCTAGGTTTTAATTTCAAGTTTTGTGCGTGGAAGCCATGGAATGGTTTGTTTTGCACTGGGTCAGAAATGGATGTAGATCTGAAATGCCGGTGGCTCACTGTTCAATCACTGGTGGGACCTCTACACGGCTGTCGGACAATTCCAACCGCTAGAATTCTCAGATTTCCAGGTGGAATCTTGATCAACAGGAGTGGGTTTCAGCCTGCTTCTGCTTCTGAGTTTGCTTCAGGTTCAATTTTGGTTCGAATCCTGCTTTACACTAGATTTAATGGCTGGTAATGCATTAGCTAAACTGGTTGTTGGAACGCCATTGTTAAATTGACTTTTGTGTTCAAAATTATTCACGAGCTAGATGATCAGATTCATACTAGCTACATCAGACCCCGTAGACATTTAAATTCAGCTTGAGAACCTTGATGGGCAGTCGTCTGTTGGACTGAGATCGGGCTAATCGTTTCGATTTTAGCTCCTTGTTGCGCTTCTTTAAATTCCTAGTTCTTGGCTTCATTAGCCCGATGGTTGTGCGTAGTGTGGATGTAACTATGGTTATCATTGATTAGATTGGGGCTTGCTCTGGTTGAAAAGGGCAACCTTTGTGGCTGTCATTGACTAGTTCGATGCTTGGCTTTGATTGAAAAGGGTAGCCTTCGGAGCTGTCTTAGTCTGTTTGGTGGTGTGTGTCGATTGAAAGGGGTAGCTTCCGTGGCTGTCATTGATTAGATTGACCTGTGCTCTGATTGATTATGGCAGCTTTGGTTCTCCTGCGGTATTTTTGGTCCTCTATGAGGCTTTTGTACTGTCTCACTTTTAGTTTATAGCGAGCCTATGGGATTAGGTTGAGGGAGTAGTAGTTTGGAAGGATTGGGCATGGTGCGCAGGGTACTTTAGGGGGTAGCCTTGTCGAATGCAGACATCTCCAGCTCGAGCCTCTTCTCGGAGCCTAGTTCCTCTACAGTAGCTATTCTCTTAGAGGTGGGTATTGCGTTCATCTCACTAGGTTAGATTGGAGTTTTAGATTCTTGGTCTTCATATCCCATCTCTAGCGTCTGTGGTGATTGGTATTTGGCTGAGGGCGGATTGTTTTCTGGTGAGCCTTGGGAATTGGGTTGAAGGAGTATTAGATTGGTTGGATTGGGCGTGGTGTGCAGGGTTGGGCCCCATGTCGGATGCCGTCATCCTCGTATCGAGCCTCTTTTCTGTACTTAGTTTCTCT
This sequence comes from Rhododendron simsii, assembly GCA_014282245.1. Lineage (NCBI taxonomy): Eukaryota > Viridiplantae > Streptophyta > Magnoliopsida > Ericales > Ericaceae > Rhododendron > Rhododendron simsii. The sequence continues at coordinate 27,664,477 of CM024953.1, forward strand.
GTAGTAGCAGTTCAGCCTACCCTCAAGCCGAGTTGCTATGTTGCTGCGATTCCTCAGTAATGGTTCTTCGGATGGTCGTTATTCGACCGTGACTTCTTTATCCTATAGCCTAGCCGGGCAGGCTGTGCCAGGCAGTTGTTACCTTTCATGTCATTATTACTTCTTGTCTCGCTTTTGTATCATATCCCGTTGTTCTTTCTTCCTGATGGACAGTACAGTGGAGTATGATAACAAATCACATTGTTCTTTGTTATTTACTGTAATCTACCTAACTTTCCATGTGGGTTTTGCATGATTTATCGCACTTTTTTCACTTTTCTTTTTTTTCCTTTTTTCCTCCCGAGGTATGCCCCTTGTAGGCTGTACATTCGATTAACCTCTTTTAATTTCAAGCTAATTTACCAAAAAAAAAAAACTAGAGGAGATACCCTTGTGCTCTTAATTTTAGTTGTAAACACCAAAAAAGATCAAACCTTAGTGGGTCAATCAATTAAATGGATTTTGTTCTTGTAGAGAACTCTTTTTCCCCACCTTGCTGAATGACATTGTGACCTCTCCATCATGTAAGTTGCCTTGTTACATAATCTGAAACTTAAGCCACTTTTTTTTTTCCTAAATGCAGGCCAAATTTTAATCTTCTAGGCGAGGAGGAATTGGAAGAAGGTAATGCTTGCTCTTGTTTGCTTGGTGTGGATGTCTATTATAGCTCTTGCTGCAATTGTTTTAATTGTTGCTTCATCTCTTGCTAGTGAACTCTTTCAAATGATGTGATGTTGGAAATCTTGAATAATATTTAAGAGTTTCTTTCCCCCATGCCCCATCCTTTTTGTTCCTTTGGAAATGGAGAGGGAGTGGAACTATCACATTCAATTGCATTTGCATTTGCTTCTAATTGTTTCTTACTTGTTGGTACTCGTTGAATCGTTGAATGAAGAGGGGGCTTTTCTTTTGGAGTTCAAAAAAACCTTTGTTGATCCCTGTAATAATTTTCAAAGTTCGAACTCATTAGATTCAACTCCATGCAATTGGAGTGGCATAGGATGTGCCAATAACGTTAGGGTATCTTCCATCAATCTCAAGGCCTTTAATTTGTCTGGTAATCTATCCTCATGCGTTTGTAAGCTACCTTACTTGACTGAGTTGAACGTGTCGACCAACTTCATTTCTGGTCACATTCCTAGCGATCTTGCTCATTGCCATAATTTGGAGGTTTTAGACCTATGCACTAACAGATTTCATGGGGAATTGCCAACCCAACTTTTCAAAATGGCCTCCCTTAGAAAGCTTTCTCTATGTGAGAATTACATCTATGGTGAAATTCCTGGGAACTTAACTTTGCTTGAATAGCTTGTTACTTACAGTAACAATCTCATGGGAATGATCCCCTCGTCCCTTAGTAAGTTGGAAAGGCATAGGATTTTAAGGGCAGGTCGAAACTTTCAAACAGGTCCGATTCCAACAGAAATCAGCAAATGTGAGAGGTTAGAGGTACTTGGGTTAGCACAGAATAGGTTAGAGGGTTCTTTTCCTATAGAGCTTCAAAGACTTAGGAATCTCACTGACTTGGTGCTTTGGCAAAACATTTTGTCTGGTGAGATTCCTCCTGAAATTGGAAACTTCAATAGCTTGGAGCTGCTTGCTTTGTGTAGGGGTTCGATTTGACGGGACCTTGACCGTGGTTCAGGCTTGGATCCTTCCACAGCTCCGCACTCCCATGGCCGGACCTGCAACAAGTCACTAGGACCGGATTAGCCCAGTGACCCTCCGACGATCAAGTTAGATTTTCGGAGAGGAGATTAGGTCTAGAGTTAGGGTTTTTAAGCATACCTCTCACAATGAGCCTCCCTATGTATTTATAGACCTAGGGTTACTTGGCCTTCAAGCCAACGCATGGGGCGTACGCTCGGGTAACCGCCCCGGGTGACATCATACATGACGGGGGGAGCGAAGCGGTTACGGAGCACATGGCCTAATCCAAATGATTGCTGCTGTCGCGGGGTTGACGTGGGGCCCATCCGTTATAACTACCTTACCCGAACGCTCTCGAGAGTACTGAGGACGAAGTGCGTACCCGAGCGAGGTACCGAACACCAACTCTGGACCATCAACGTTCATCGGTTCACCAGTCGGACCCAAAAGGGCATAGGCTCCTTACTCCTGGCCCGATTACCGACACAGTAACCGAGGCCACCACAATAGCCCCTCAAGTCCCTGGAGCCCCGTGCATCTGCTTCAGGGTCTTGATTCCTTTTGCGAGCCATCATGCCTTGAACCCTCCTCTAAGGGGGCTACCGAAGAGCAGAGAGGCCTCGGTAGATTCCATCCCGCCTGCCCCAGCAGCAGGAGCCACGTGTCGACTGCTTCCGGAATGCCAGAGGATTAAAGCTGTCTCGGCACGTGCCGTGTCAGTTGATTGGTACGAAACGTCGCTTCGGGAACACATGTCACTATGCCAATGGCTTGGCTCTTCGGCGCCCTGACCTCGGTACAGAGCCCTTGATACTGACCTTCCGATGATGACACGTGCCAGAGATCTGACGGCTCGGTGTGCGACGCTTCGTTTCCCGCGTAGCCCTTCATCTCTCCCATTATAAATAGGGGAGACAGAGACGGAACGGTTACTTTTCCTCCGCCTCAAAGATGAACCGCCGCCGCTATCCACTTCCAGCTTTCAATCGAGATTTCGAGCATCTTGGATGCAGATCACTACACAAAGTTGAGGTATGTTGATCTCCCTGCTATAATCTTCACGCCTTGATCATTCCTCTCAAGCTTCTCATCGTTTTTAGAACGCACTATGGTCGAACCACCACTTGCCACCTCTGGTCCGCGGCGGCGCTGGGTATCTCCAGCGCCGTTCTTGTTTCGCCCGAGGCCCAAATTCTTCCTGAGGCCTAAATTCATCCCGAGGCCTATCTTCATCTAGAGACCCTAGAAGTGATGTCAGTCCCACGGGGAACCTTCCCGAGGAGGGGAGCCCCTGATTTTGGCCGAGGCCAATAGATTCCGAGGAGCGACGACCATTCAGTCCCGAGCGCAATGTCATCCTTCCTTTACCTGAGCACATAGCTAACAGGTTTTTGCACATCCTCTTCTTTGCTAGGTAGGGGCGAATGGTCATCGAACTCTCCTCGGACAGCTCCAGTAGTTTAGGATCCTCTCCCGTCGAAACTCCCGGACCCCTGTTGACTGCATCGAGCCCCATGTTTCTCCAAGAGCTCCGCGGCAGGTGATCTCTTTCGATCCCGAAAAGACAAAAGTCCCCAGCAACTCGGCCCAAGGCCCGGGTCCCTACGCAAATGCTCCCGAGGAAGTTCGAGGAAGGAGGAGACCGATGAGACCATGTCCCTACCTGAACCAGTATTTTAACGGGACAGTGGCCGCTTATGCCGAATTAAAGAGGATTTACAGCATCCCCCCTGACGTTGAGGTTCGGTTACTACCGAGCAGGAACTCCAGAGACCTCCCTCACTGCCAAGGAGAGTTGATTTTTCCCTTGATGGCAATCACCGATGGAAGAGTGAGATTCCCCCTCCACCAGTTTGTCCGACGGGTGCTCCGAATCCTCTCCCTGACCTCCTCTCAGCTTACGGTGAACTCCTACCGAATCATAACCAGCATCATAGAGCTGAGAAGGTAGTACAACCTGACCTTCGATCTCGAGGAGCTCTTCGGTGTGCACTTGGTGGGAGTAAATCGTGAGAGACATCGGTACTACCTCTCCTGCCGGACGGGATACGACACGTTCTTAATCGACCACCTTCCCGATTCTGAGGAGTGGGCGAGCATCTACGTCTTGGTTACTGGTAACTTCATGTTTGGTCCGGGGGAGAGCGTGGATACCGCCACTATAGTCCCATTTGAGTCCAGAACTCGTGGTCGGTTGAGTCATTTTCTCAGTATTTCGTATGCTTTTCTTTATTTCCTATACTGACTGTTATCCTTTGATGCTTTTCTTGCAGTCGAGGGTGTCATATCTGGGCTTCGGGAGAGAGCTATTCGGGCTCGCATAACAGGCACCTACGCCATCCCTGTTACGAGCCGATATGCCTCTGACTTGCTCGGTTGCATCCCCACGTATACCAGTTTCTTGAAGAAGAAACCGAGGCAACAAGGTGTTCTGAGGGCAGGTCGAGGACAAGGAAGAAGGAGAGGGAGAGGAGAGGGAAGGGGGAGCGGGGGAACCGGGACCCCAGAGACTGAAGGGAGCAATTCCGGTCCTTAGGGCATAATCCGAGAGGAGATTGACAGGGAGACACTGGAGAAGACTGGGCTCAGCAACGAGATGAGCGGCCAAGGAAGGGAGGTGCTGAATTGTAAAGACCCGATATTTTTTTTAAAACAAAATAATACTAATAATAATTATTGAAACAAAAATAATTATTTTGCTCGAAAAATTGTTTATGTCGTCACACCAACTTTGTTCCCGTAATCAATCGTGCGCGCGCGTACCCGGCGAGTATTTTTTTTTTTTTCGTTGTGTGTGTTGACCTGAATCAAATCCTTTCCCTTTCTTAAAAAAAAATTCACCTGAGTACAGAGGGAACAAAATCCCATCTTTTACGCCCCAATTTCCTCACAAGGTGACACCACAAAATTACCCACCTGTCAATACCCCATAGGTTTTACACAAAACCCATTTGAAATCCTTTTCATTTCCTGTTCCCAGCCAACTCACTTCAGTAGACTGAGAGAAAGAGAGTGGCGTGAGACAGAGGGAGAAGAAGACCCGAGCATCACCAACTCCATTTCCTTGTCTTCCTCCCACCACCACCGAACACCTCTCACTCCTCCACCACAACCGGTTCACCACCACCCGCCATATACTACCATAACCACCACCTCCTCTTCCCTCCGCACCAGCCGAGTACCACCGACATTACCACCTTTCAACCGAGCTCACACCGCTAGCACCGAAACCCAAGCTGTAGTAGCTCCATCGTCACCAAAGCCGTAGCACCGCCAAGCTCCATTGCCACTTCGAACAGCCACCGAATCACTCCGAAACCCGTATCGCCGGACGAGAGGTAGTTTAGAACCCACCTCCCTAAGTATATGTCGTGTTTCTATTATGATTTTTAGCATTACAGTATGATATTAATAGAATTAATCGAGTTCGACGTCGCGGGTCGAAGTCCGGCGGAAGCCCACTGATTTCCGTTGAAAGCAGTACAGGAATTTGAAATGGAAAGTAGAATAATTACTGTTTAACCCTTGAGTTAGAATAACTCTTAAAACCACCCTAGAGAATATGAAATAATAATATAAGTCCTTAAGTTAAATATTTTTGGTTCGATGTTAATTTAATCACATGATAAATTCTATGGCATGATTAATTATGTTGCATGATTATGTGTTGTTAGCATGTTAGTATTTTTAGTTGAAATGTTAAAATGTGTGCTATGTTGTTGTGTTGATAGAATGGACAAATAGGTTCCCGGGGTTGGTTGCGATGTGCGGATTTAACATATTAGACGTGAAAATAGGATTAATGGAAAGAGAATAAAGTGAGAGACTGTGATTGGGATTCCGGACAAGGAATCCGGGGATTGAATTGTTGGAGTTTGTTTGGTGGTGATTTGTTGAAAGTTGGATTTACGAAACCTTGGGTATGGCATGGTGGAGGTCGGCTCTCGAATATTGGGACGGGACATAAGGGTGGCATTGTGCTTGCGTCACAACCCGGGCTAGACGGCGCTTGAACGTTGCAAGTGAATTTCAACCCGGGCTGGACGGCGTTCGAGCGTTGCCGGTGAAGTTTTATCCGAACTTATGGTCGCGGATGGGATACCGGGTATATAACTTAGGTATCTTTCATCCGAATCTGGAAAAGGGGAGTCTGACCACACCAGTGCTTGTGCCAGAGGTTATGGGTAGAAACGGATCTGTGGATAAGATCCGAGATTTCACATAGGTTAAAGGATAGTAATGAAAGAAAAGTTGTTTGTTCTCTTTTTACGTTATTTCTAATGCATGTTAATTATATTCCTATTGCTTGTAAGTTATGGGTTCGGGTGGGTTTTGGCTACTGAGCGTCATCGCTCACGGTACTATGTTGCCCTGGTAACTCGAATGCCAGGTACTGAGGACGAAGCAGGAGTGCTGACCGAGCAGGCCGGATTCAACTCGGCTATGGACGAAGGCGAGGAACCGGGGCTGCCGTACGCTTAGATGCCCTGACCGATATTAGGTCTTTGATTTTGAAAGCTTAAACGATTAAATTTGGCAAATGTGATAACTTGACTTGTTTGAAAACTCTAAACTTAATTCGATATGGTTGTAATATTATGACATATGCTTTTGGAACGTCTGACGTATTAAATCGGTTTATCTTTTGAGAAATTGGTCTTTTGGTATTTACTTAACGTTTCCGAAATTCGGGGCGTTACAACTTGGTATCAGAGCCAGGTTTAACGATAATCGCGAGGACGTGAATAATGGGTAGAAGTAAGCTCGGGGATGTTTTGTATTGGTAGTTAAGCATATCATATATTCACTATCGCCACGTTTCTTTCAAACTATCAATTTCTTAGAATATTTTACTAATAAAACTTAAATTTTAAAATGTAGGATGTCGAGCCATTCATCAGCATCTAAGTCGGAATCGGACGACTTGAGGTTTGACACCTATGGACGATGGAGGCAAAGAGGACGTCATATCATCCCTCGAGATGAGCGTCAGCATCAGGGAAAACTCAAATGGCAGGCGGAAAAAAGCATCCTATGGGACATTAAGAAAGTGCATGAGGACACCCCAAACTGCTCCTTGGAGAAACAGAAGCTGCTGGTGGACTATCGTCTTAAGAACCACGGCCTAAAGTACAAAGAAGCTCGAAAGATTTTCGCCAACGATGGGCAGTACGAACTCTTAAGGGCAGAGGCTCTAGCTCAGCCTTATGTGTCTTATCGGTTACCGTCACCAGAGAGCGTAGGGTCTTATGTCGCTGGTCCATCTTTGCCACCAGATTCACCTGGACAGACGTACCCACCACCCGCGCCAGTGCCTCCGGTTTATATAGTCATATCTTCGGACTCTGAGGAGGATGAGGACCCAGAGGAGCCACCGATAGACGATTCAGACTAGAGTACCATGATACTCGTTAGCGAACCCTAGTTATAGTATTAAGAAGGGAAGGGTCGCTGTACTTTTGGTCACACTCTTTTGTTCATGGTAGCAGTGTAGTAGTAGGGATTCTCGTAGTACTCTTTTGATGATGGTAGTACTAGTAGTACGACTTTCTTTATGTATGGATGTGATAGAACTATGATGTCGGGATCTGTGATTGCACTCTTTGACTGTTAATGGAATGATATTTCAGTTTAGTATTATGTATTTCTTGTCTTAAGTAAAATGTTAAGCAAACGGGCAATACAACTAGAAACCCCTTTTTGACTTTCGAATCTGGCTTATGTAGATGGTGGGGACACGAAATGGTAGCGGCAGTAACAACAACAACCATAATAACAACTCAGGTGGGAACAATAACAATGGGGACACGAATCAGAATGTCATGACTGCCCTAGAGAACGTTGCCCAGATACTCCAAAATCTTGCCGCTAATCCGCGAAGACCTCAGCCTCGTACAGCCCCGGACCGTACCCATTTGTTCACTGAGTTTAGGAAGCAGAGACCTCCAACCTTCCATGGAGCACCTAACCCACTCGCCGCTAACGCGTGGATCCGACAAGTCAAGAAGATGTTGGACACGATGGGAGTTCTACAAGAAACTAATCAAGTGGCTCTGGCCACGTATCAGCTAGAAGGAGAGGCTGACTATTGGTGGGAGGCCATCAAGCCCAGTCTGAACCTCACGACCATTACCTGGACGCAGTTTGAAACTGCCTTTCTGAACAAGTACTTCCCAACTCCGATGAAGGATGAGATGGCGCAACAATTTCTGGCACTAAAACAAGGAAACATGACCGTGACTCAGTACATGGCACGTTTTGAGGAGCTATCCCACTATGCGACAGAATACCTTCCCAATGATGCCGCTAGAGCAAGGAGATTTGAATGGGGATTGGAGCATGCTCTCAGAACCAAAGTAGTTGGGATGCGACTGTAGACTTATGCTGATGTGGTAGAGACCACATTGATCAACGAAAGGGAGATCAATGACTCGATCAGGATTTCGAATCAGAGGAAAGCGGCACTGGCATCTGGGGGGCCGGTCCGCAATAACAATCAGGGGTATGTTGCACCCAAGCCGTACATTCATAATAACAATCAGAACAACCAACCATGGAGAAACAATAACCAGAATCGAGGCCCGAATCAAGTACCGCATCAGAATCAGCAGCAGAACAGAGCACCTGGAGGGGTAAAGTGCTTCCACTGCAATCAAGAGGGACATATGAAGCGCTACTGCCCACAGCTAATGGGATCTGGAAGCTCAGGATATGGGGGACATCAACAGCAATCATATCAGAGGAGACCAGTTGGGCAAGGAAATCAGTACCAGGGAAACCCTAACCACCAGAAGTTAGGTTGGAACCCACAACAACAGCGCCAGTTTCAAAATCAGGGAATGAGGAAGGGACCAGAAGGTCAGAACTAGCAAGTTGGGGGACGAGTGTTTGCGCTACAGGGTGAGGAGGAAGCATACGATCCTGCGGTCATTCAAGGTAACCTTATTCTTTTCAGCACTTGTGTACGAGCATTATTTGATTCCGGAGCGTCACATTCATTTATATCTGCTTCCTGCGCTAACACAATAGGACTAGAAACCGAACGTTTAGTGTCGGCATTGAGAGTCACTTCACCGTTAGGGGGTCAGATTTCAGTAAGCTTGATATGTAGATCTTGTGAAATAGAAGTGTCTGATATGCGTTTGACATGTGACCTCCGAGTCCTTGATATGGCTGACTTTGATGCAATCTTGGGAATGGATTGGTTATCCGCCCATCGTGCTGTGATTGATTGCCACCGGAAGATCGTGACGGCTTACTCTCCGGATGGATTATGTTTCCGTTTTAAGGGGGATAGACAGAATCCCGCCTCAACAGCACCACCATCAAGGTGGAAAGATAAGTTATCAGGATGGTTGGCGAGCCTCATGCTTGAGGAAGAGGATCGCATGGAGTTGGGACTACCAAGGATCGTTTGTGAATACGCAGATGTATTTCCTGACGAGTTGCCTGGACTACCACCGCGAAGAGAGTTGGATTTTACCATTGAGCTACAACCAGGGACTGCTCCTATCTCCATGGCACCATTTCGCATGGCACCTGCGGAACTGCGGGAACTGAAAGTTCAACTTGAAGAGTTGTTAAATAAGGGTTTTATCCGGCCGAGCACATCGCCATGGGGAGCACCTGCGCTGTTTGTCAAGAAGAAGGAAGGAACTCTTCGACTCTGTATTGACTATCGTCAACTCAATCGAGTCACGATCAAAAACCGCTACCCCCTTCCGAGGATAGACGATTTGTTCGATCAGTTGAGAGGATCAACTTGTTTCTCGAAAATTGATTTACGCTCGGGATACCATCAGCTGCGTGTCCGAGATAGTGACATCGACAAGACTGCGTTCAGAACTCGCTATGGACACTATGAGTTTGTTGTAATGCCGTTTGGATTGACCAACGCGCCTGCCGTATTTATGTGCTTGATGAATAAGATCTTCACGCCGTACCTTGACCGATTTGTTGTGGTGTTCATTGATGACATATTGGTATATTCACCGTCGGAGCAGGACCACGAAGAGCACTTAAGGATAGTTCTACAGGTGTTAAGGGAGAACCAATTGTATGCTAAGGCAAGTAAATGTGAATTCTGGATGAAAGAGGTGAAATTCCTTAGTCATGTTGTGTCAGAAAAAGGAATTTCGGTGGATAGAAGTAAGGTGGAAGCAGTCATGGACTGGAAGCAACCAAAAACGGTATTCGAGATTTGAAGTTTCCTTGGGTTAGCCGGATACTATAGGAGGTTCATTCAGGACTTTTCCATGCTAGCGAAGCCCATGACTAGACTGACACAGAAGGGTGTCAAGTTTGACTGGAATGAGACTTATGAAAAGTCATTTCAGGAGCTGAAAAGAAGATTGACTAGTGCGCCCATATTAATCGTACCAGAGAGGAGCGTGGGTTATGCAGTGTACTGCGATGCTTCTAAAGAGGGTCTGGGTTGTGTACTAATGCAAAACGGGAAAGTTGTTGCCTATGGATCACGACAGCTGAAACCGCACGAGAAGAACTACCCAACGCATGATTTGGAACTGGCCGCAGTTGTGTATGCTCTCAAGTCTTGGCGTCACTACCTCTACGGGGAGCAATTCGAGGTGTTTACAGATCATAAGAGCCTCAAGTACTTATTCACTCAGAAGGAGCTAAATCTGAGGCAGAGGAGATGGATGGAATACTTGGAGGATTATGATTTCACGTTGTCTTATCACCCAGGCAAGGCCAATGTTGTGGCAGACGCTCTTAGTCGCAAGACAAGGGGTCAATTAGCTAGACTGGCTATGAAAGAATGGGAGATGGTAGCGACTCTCAACGAATTTCAACTGCAGCCAGCCAATAGTGAAGGAGGAGCTTGCTTGTTCGCCATAGTCGCCACACCAGCATTGCACCGAGAGATTCTGATAGTGCAAACATTCGATCAGGAATGCGACTTCATTAGGTATCAATTGGCAACAGGAAAAGCCGCAGCAGGATGGACAATCCACGCCGACAAGAGCCTCAGATTCAAAGATCGAATTTTTGTACCTGATGTGAATACCCTACGAGAAGCCGTCCTAAGGGAATTTCATCAATCAAATTTCGCCGTGCACCCTGGAGGGAACAAGATGTATCAGAACCTCCGTACACTATATTGGTGGGGAGGAATCAAGAATGACGTAGCCAAATACATATCAACGTGTCTCACGTGCCAACAAGTGAAGGCTGAACACCAGAAGCCAGGAGGGACCCTTCAGCCGTTACCGATTCCAGGATGGAAGTGGGAGCACATCACTATGGACTTTGTGACAGGATTGCCTAGGTCAGTCAAGAGGAACACCGCTATTTGGGTAATTGTGGATCGACTAACCAAATCTGCTCACTTCTTACCCGTTCGTATGACGGATACCATGGAATCTTTTAGCAAACTCTACATCAACGAAATCATTCGATTGCATGGAGTGCCAATATCTATAGTTTCTGATCGAGACCCCCGTTTCACCTCCAACTTTTGGGGAAGCCTGCAGAAAGCATTGGGAACAGATATTCGCCTGAGTACAGCTTTTCACCCCCAAACTGATGGACAATCTGAAAGGACAATTCAAACCCTGGAGGACATGCTCCGAGCTTGTGTGTTGGATTTTAAGGGAAGTTGGGAGAGACACCTACCGCTAGTGGAGTTTGCTTATAACAACAGTTACCAAGCTAGCATCGGAATGGCCCCTTATGAAGCGCTGTACGGACGACCATGCCGATCACCTATATGTTGGACTGAGGTTAGGGAGGACACTCTACTTGGACCTGAGCTAGTTCGAGAGACTACTGAGAAAGTAAAGGTGATTAGAGAACGACTTTTGACTGCGCAGAACAGGCAAAAGAGTTATGCTGACAAGAGGATTAGGCCTTTGACATTTAATGTGGGAGATCACGTATTCCTAAAAATCAAGCCGCGAAGGGGAATCATCTGATTTGGCAAGAAAGGGAAGTTATCGCCTCGCTACATTGGACCTTTCGAAATCTTGGAGAAAATTGGAGAGGTAGCCTACCGCCTAGCTTTACCGCCGCAGCTCACTAAAGTCCACAACGTCTTCCATGTTTCTATGCTACGGAAATATATGGCTCATCACACTCACGTGCTCAATTGGGAGGAAATCACACTGGATGAGGATACGACTTTCGAGGAGCAGCCGGTAGAAATTCAAGATCATGGAGAAAAGGTTACCAGAGGGCGAACAATTAAATTAGTCAGGGTTTTATGGCGACACCGCGGGCTAGAAGAGTCAACTTGGGAACGCGAGGACGCAATGAGAGCCAACTATCCACAACTGTTTCAAACCGAAGGTACATCTTAATTTCGAGGACGAAATTGTCTTAAGGGGGATAGGTTGTAAAGACCCGATATTTTATTTAAAACAAAATAATAATAATAATAATTATCGAAACAAAAATAATTATTTTGCTCAAAAAATTGTTTATGTCGTCACACCAACTTTGTTCCCGTAATCAATCGTGCGCGCGCGTACCCGGCGAGTATTTTTTTTTTTTTTTCGTTGTGTGTGTTGACCTGAATCAAATCCTTTCCCTTTCTTAAAAAAAAATTCGGCTGAGTACAGAGGGAACAAAATCCCATCTTTTACTCCCCAATTTCCTCACAAGGTGACACCACAAAATTACCCACCTGTCAATACCCCATAGGTTTTACACAAAACCCATTTGAAATCCTTTTCATTTCCTGTTCCCAGCCAACTCACTTCAGTAGACTAAGAGAAAGAGAGTGGCGTGAGACAGAGGGAGAAGAAGACCCGAGCATCACCAACTCCATTTCCTTGTCTTCCTCCCACCACCACCGAACACCTCTCACTCCTCAACCAGAACCGGTTCACCACCACCCGCCATATACTACCATAACCACCACCTCCTCTTCCCTCCGCACCAGCCGAGTACCACCGACATTACCACCTTTCAACCGAGCTCACACCGCTAGCACCGAAACCCAAGCTGTAGTAGCTCCATCGTCACCACAGCCGTAGCACCGCCAAGCTCCGTTGCCACTTCGAACAGCCACCGAATCACTCCGAAACCCGTATCGCCGGACGAGAGGTAGTTCGAAACCCACCTCCCTAAGTATATGTCGTGTTTCTATTATGATTTTTAGCATTACAGTATGATATTAATAGAATTAATCGAGTTCGACGTCGCGGGTCGAAGTCCGGCGGAAGCCCACTGATTTCCGTTGAAAGCAGTACAGGAATTTGAAATGGAAAGTAGAATAATTACTGTTTAACCCTTGAGTTAGAATAACTCTTAAAATCACCCTAGAGAATATGAAATAATAATATAAGTCCTTAAGTTAAATATTTTTGGTTCAATGTTAATTTAATCACATGATAAATTCTATGGCATGATTAATTATGTTGCATGATTATGTGTTGTTAGCATGTTAGTATTTTTAGTTGAAATGTTAAAATGTGTGCTATGTTGTTGTGTTGATAGAATGGACAAATAGGTTCCCGGGGTTGGTTGCGATGTGCGGATTTAACATATTAGACGTGAAAATAGGATTAATGGAAAGAGAATAAAGTGAGAGACTGTGATTGGGATTCCGGACAAGGAATCCGGGGATTGAATTGTTGGAGTTTGTTTGGTGGTGATTTGTTGAAAGTTGGATTTACGAAACCTTGGGTATGGCATGGTGGAGGTCGGCTCTCGGATATAGGGACGGGACATAAGGGTGGCATTGTGCTTGCGTCACAACCCGGGCTAGACGGCGCTTGAACATTGCTGGTGAATTTCAACCCGGGCTGGACGGCGTTCGAGCGTTGCCGGTGAAGTTTTATCCAAACTTATGGTCGCGGATGGGATACCGGGTATATAACTTAGGTATCTTTCATCCGGATCTGGAAAAGGGGAGTCTGACCACACCAGTGCTTGTGCCAGAGGTTATGGGTAGAAACGGATCTGTGGATAAGATCCGAGATTTCACATAGGTTAAAGGATAGTAATGAAAGAAAAGTTGTTTGTTCTCTTTTTACGTTATTTCTAATGCATGTTAATTATATTCCTATTGCTTGTAAGTTATGGGTTCGGGTGGGTTTTGGCTACTGAGCGTCATCGCTCACGGTACTATGTTGCCCTGGTAACTCGAATGCCAGGTACTGAGGACGAAGCAGGAGTGCTGACCGAGCAGGCCGGATTCAACTCGGCTATGGACGAAGGCGAGGAACCGGGGTTGCCGTACGCTTAGATGCTCTGACCGATATTAGGTCTTTGATTTTGAAAGCTTAAACGATTAAATTTGGCAAATGTGATAACTTGACTTGTTTGAAAACTCTAAACTTAATTCGATATGGTTGTAATATTATAAATTATGCTTTTGGAAAGTCTGACGTATTAAATCGGTTTATCTTTTGAGAAATTGGCCTTTTGGTATTTACTTAACGTTTCCGAAATTCGGGGCGTTACATGAATCTTCGGCGCCGGAGGTCGGCTGGCCATGGCGCTGGCGTCGGGGTAAGTTCACCGGGGGCAGGACCTTCAAGGACTGATCCCACCTCTCCGCAAGAGCCACCGGAGAAAAGGGCTCGGGATGAGGAAGGTGACGAGGGTCTGGATAAGGACCCGGAGACCATCCTGATCCCCGAGGAGGATGAGGATGAAGGTGCAGGGGGAACCGACGAGGGGAACAAGACCGAGGCAAGAGTCCGAGCGTGGGACCTACCCTGGGCTCCGGAGTTTCGCCATTATGCTGGGCGCCAAATCCACCATACCGACAGTGTTTCCAACATCGGGACGGCGTTCGGGGTGCTGCGGGCCTGCATTTTGCCGAGGGACGCCAAGGCGGTGAAGGGTTGCACCGAGGACCTTACCAGGGAGATGGCGCAAGCGCTCTTGAACGTAAGTAATCGTTTCGCACTTGGTCCATTTTGGTTTGAATATTTGCATCTGTTGAGTACTTCGGCACTTTTTTTTTGTATTGGCAGGCTGGCACTCTGGCTTTAGCGGTCAACAACCGATGCAAAGCCCAAGAGGGGGAGATCAAGGAGCTGAAGCAGGCCCTTGCTCAGAGGGAGGATGACCTGAAGGTGGCCCGGGAATCCTGTGATTACTACTTGGCCGACTTCCAGAGAAGCGACGGGGAGCAAATCCTCGCCGAGGGCCGAGCTACAAAGGCCAAGGAGGATGCGGAGACTCTGAGGGTTACCCGAGCTAGGGAGGTCGAGGCGGCGACGAACAGAGGCTACGACGAGGGCTGGGACGTTGCCGGCGTGGAGTACAAGAAGCAGGTTCGGGAGATCGAAGCCGAACTACACAAAGATCTCTTCTTGGATGGGCTTCGGTATGGTCATGAAACCTTGCTAAGCAAGCTCAATCTTCCTGAAGACTCAGAGCTCCATGCCATGCCTCAGCCACCTCTCGAGGAGCTCGTATTGCCCGAGGAGGAGGATGAGATAGTGCCGAACCCCGAGGAGCAGCGGGCCCCAGAGAACCGGGCCGAACCCAATGCCGCCGCTCCGACCGATGGTGCACAGGATGGACTTTAGCTTCTCCCCCTTTCCGAACATATCTGTAACTTTTGATTTACTTGCTTTTGACTGGACGGCTCCGGACATATGGAGTTTGCCGTTCCAGAGTTTGTGTAATAGTTGAGTAGGACAGGTGCCGAACAATTGGTCTAACCCAAATCCTCGGTAGGATCTTGACTTTGAATCATGCATCAACTTTGTTTCTATTATGAATGGATGTTTTCCTTTTTCTGAGTCATTATAATTATTTTGATTGCTGCTATGGTGTATCGATGCCTTTGCTTCGGTTATGATGCTGGAGTTAGTTTTTACCGAATAGTTGCCTAAAGCATGATCCGAAGCAAATGTGAACCCAGGAAAAGGGGTTAAAGGCTGAAGCCCCAATCTGTAGCAAGATCCGGGAGAGCTAGGTGACCTAGTCCAAAGTAAGTGAGGAGCAGTTTTAAGCTTTCCATGCTCCTGCTTCGAACTAAGCCACCCTGGCAGCGTGCTGGCAAAAATAGGCGTAGTGAGGCGTAGGTTCATGGAGCGGTGGTACTGCTAGGGGACTTGGGCTGGAGTCGCGAAGGGATATGGCTTCGGCCACAAGTTCGGGACGCAGCGAGTCCGAGCAGTGAGAGACTTTGGTGGGTCAGTATAAGAGGCTCGGGAAGAAGCCGAGTATCCTTAAGGAGAGTGACCAGAAGTCAAAATGACCGAAGGGGCCGGGGCGACTTAGTGGGAATTTTGCCCAAGGGTATCACCTATGAGAGAACAATATCCCTGAAGTCGGTGTAAAACGGTTCGGTTGAGAGCAGACCGGGTGCAAAAAATTAAACAGTAGACACAAAGAATACAAGTAATGTTAAGAAAGGAAAATTCTCATTGATACTTGTTGGAGTGTTGCCATTACATAAGCAAGTCATCTTTAAAACTTAAAAACAAAAGAAAAGAAAACATAGGCCGAGGGAGTAAACAGGGCTTTAAAAACCGAGGGAGGACCTATCCGTAGAATTTCTTCAGGTTGTTCGCGTTCCATGTCTTAGCGATAGGAGAGCCGTCCAGCTTCTCCAACTTGTAGTTTCCTGAACCGAGGTGCTTAGGACTCAGTAGGGGCCCTCCCAGTTCGGCATTAGCTTCTTTTTCTTTGATTTCTCCACTACCTTCTTCCACACAAGGTCATCGGGCATGAAGGACCGAAGGCGAACGCTTCGGTTGTAGCCCTTTGCAACTTCCTGTTGGAATGACGCGAGCTTTATCCTTGCATTTTCACATTCCTCTTCGGCCAAGTCAAGGTCTGAAGCAATGTTGTCGTTGTTGACCGACTCATCGAAGTTTTCAGTACGGATGGTAGGAAGCCCGACTTGGATGGGGATGACAGCTTCCATTCTGAATGCCAAGGAGAAGGGAGTGCGACCGGTGGATCTCCAAGGTGTCATACGGTAGCCCCAGAGCACCATAGGTAACCCCTTGGCCCATTTGCGCGGGCGACATTCGAGTCGGCGCTTGAGTCCTGATGAATAGCCTTGTTTGCAGCTTCGGGTTGTCCGTTGCCATGGGGGTAAGCCGGAGTGGACGTGTCCCATTTGATACTATACTTGTCTAGCAAGGCCCGGTACTTCTGACCTGTGAATTGCTTCCCGTTGTCTGTAATGATGGCGAACAGTACACCGAAGCGGGAAATAATGTTTCGCCACACGAAGCGGATGACGTCTGTTTCTTCATGGTGACTAGGGGCTCGGCTTCGACCCATTTCGATAAATAGTCGGTTGCAGTTAAGAGGAACTTGAATCCACTCGGAGCAACTGGGAGCTTGCCAACAATATCCATGCCCCATTGGGAGAAGGGCCAAGGGCTGGTGAGAGGGCTAAGGTCCCGAGCCGGCTGGTGGATAATGGGAGCAAACATCTGGCACTTCTTATAACGCTTGACAAACTCTTTAGAATCCTTTTTCATTGTCGGCCACCAATACCCCTGAGAGATGGCTCGATGAGCGAGGGACCGTCCACCGGAGTGACAGCTGTTATCGCCGGCATGAAGTTCTTCAATGATGCCTGGTACTTGATGTGGGTGCGCAACTAGTAGGTAAGGTCCGGTAAACGATCTTCGGTAGAGCTTGCCGTTCAGGTTGAGCCAAAACAGGGTGGCCTTATTGCGGAGTCAGTGAGCGTCCTTCTTGTCTGGGGGAAGGACATCATCACGCAGGTAGCCGATGATCTCATCCATCCAGCTTGGCCCAAGCTCTATGCTAAGTACCTATCGATTCAATACGCCGAGTTCGAAGCTGGGCTTGTCAATAGAACTGAATGAGATAGAAAGATGTCCTGCCGAGGAACAGGCCGAAGCAAGTCCGACTAGGGCGTCAGCATGGGCGTTCTGTTCCCTGGAGATGTGCTCAACGCGGATGGATTTGAAATTTTGGATGAGCCGGATGGCGGAGCTGAGGTAGGTACGCATTCGGTCATCCCGGGCTTCATATTCCTCCGAGAGCTGATTGACCACTAATTGGGAATCGCTGTAGACCACGAGTTCTTTGATGCCTAGGGCTTCGGCCATTTTGAGCCCGGATATCAATGCTTCGTATTCAGCCACGTTGTTGGAGGCCGGGAAGTTGATGGAGAGTGAACTTTCGTGCAAGACACCGGAAGGGGGGAGGAGGACAACGCCTGCGCTTGTGCCGCAGCTGTTGGAGGCTCCGTTGACATACATCTTCCAAACATCGCCGTGAAAGAGCTTCTAGGCCGTGCTTGGGTTTGCCTGGAGAGCTGCTTCGGGACGGGTGGATGGAACCAAGGGGATAACATTGGCTGGTGCAAGTTCGGCGACGAAATCAGCGAGGACCTGAGCTTTGATCGTTGTCCGAGGCTGGAAGTGAATGTCAAAGTTTGCAAGCTCGACAGCCCACTGTGAGATTCAGTTTGAGAGGTCAGCCTTCCGGAGGAGAGATTTTAGAGGGTATTCTATTAGGACGATGATGCGATGCGATTGGAAGTACAGGGCGAGCTTTCGAGAGGCTGAGACAAGGGCAAGCACGAGCTTTTCCAAGGGAAGATAACGCGTTTCGGCGGGAGTCATGGTTTTGCTGGAGTAGTAGATTGGTTGGTGTTCCCATCCCTCCGTCAGACGACACCGAGCTTATAGCGTGTGGAGAGACAGCTAGGTATAGGAACAGGTCCTCCTGGTCCCGAGGGGTGACAAGGAGTGAGGCCTTGGAGAGTTAAGTCTTCAACTGTTGAAGGGCCCGATCACAATCTTCTGTCCAGTTGAAACTTCGTCGGCTGCCTTTCAAGAGTGCAAAGAACTGCCGGCATTTGTCCAAAGAACGACTTATAAACCGACTCAAGGCGGCAGCCATGCTCGTTAGACGTTGAACGTCCTTCTTGTTATGAGGAGCCGAGAGTTTCTCGATGGCAAGTATTTGGGCCGGGTCGGCTTCGATACCACGTCGGGAGACGAGGTGACCGAGGAACTTCCCGGAGCTGACACCGAATGCACACTTCTCGGCATTGAGGCAGAGCTTATGCTCTTTGAGGATTTCGAATGCTTTGGCAAGGTGGGTCAGGTGATCACCGGCATGCATGCTCTTGACCACCATGTCGTCAATGTAGGCCAGCATCGTGTCTCCTAGTAAGTGCTCGAACATCTTAGTTATCATTCGCTGAAAAGTGGCCCCTGCATTTTTTAAACCGAAGGGCATAACAAGGTACTTGAAGATACCGTGGGGGGTGATGAAGGCCATGTTCTCGACATCCCCTTCGCTCATGGCGATCTGATGGTAGCCTCGGTAGGCATCCATGAAGCTGAGTCGCTCGTGGCCAGCTGTGGCGTCAACGAGCTGATCGATCCGAGGGAGGGGAAAGAAGTCCTTCAGGCAAGCATCGTTGAGATTGGAATAATCAACGCAGACCCGCCACTTGCCGTTTTTCTTTTGACCACGATGGTGTTGGCCAACCATTTGGGGTATTGGACCTCTCGGATGGCCTTCGCGTTCAAGAGCCGGTTGACCTCATCAATGACAACGTCGGGATGAACAGGGGAGGATCGCCGTGCCCGTTGCACGACCGGGCGCTTGGCTTGGCCAACGTTGAGCTCGTGGCAGATGAAGGAGGGATCAACTTCGGCCATTTCATATGGGGTCCATGCGAATACTTCTATGTTCCGCTTAAGGAAGGAGACCGCCTCATTCCGATCAGTATCAGAGAGTGAGGAACTGACAAGGAAAAAACGGGAGCCGTCTTCGGCTAAGGGGATAGAGAGAAGGTCTTCGGCTACTTTGTCATTGACTGATCCACCGATGTCTTCCAGAACTGGGGCTTCGAGGACTTCAATGAGACTGACCAGGGAGGTCTGCTTACTGCTTCGGACAGCATTGACATAACATCTTTTTGCCGCGGTTTGATCTCCTAACAGGTCCTCCCGCAGCCCATTAGCGCCAATGAAGCAGACCACCTGGTGATAAGTGGAGGTGATTGCCTTCAGACTATGGAGCCAGGTGCGTCCAACAATGGCGTTGTAAGTGTTAGTAATTTATTTTAATCAACGGGTATCTGTAATCTTTACGTGGGAAGATTAATAAGTATTTAATATTATGGAGCTCGTAAGATAATTGAGATAAGGACGGGAGTGCAATTATAATTCTGTAGTGGGGTGAATTATAATTAGTGAAATAAGAAATAGAATCCTGGTGGGATTAGATTTTCTTATTTACACTGGGAGCCCAGACTTATTACTCCTTAGGTCCCTATCATAGCCCTATATATATACATGTTATGCTCTCTAGGTCAGAAGCATGTTTTTTCTATTATTCAATAAATAGAGGCAAGCTTAGAGAGAGCAAACAGATCACGAAAGAGTCCACACTCGGTTCATGTTCTAGACGTGCAGGGAATACGATAATAGATCGTAAGGTACGGTCAAGCAGCATTCGTGGTTTATAGCAATGTGTTCTATAACAAGTTCAACCAGCGATCGTGTCGCATGGAGTTGAGGTAGAACCCTAATTCCGCTTTATAGGATTTTACAATTTTTGTTGTCTAATCTGTACGCATCATTACTGGGTCTTGGGGATTCGGTTTCCCAATAGTGGTATCAGAGCAAATCACGCGTATGGATTAAACAGGCCATGTTGTCCGTAGGTTATAGATGTTAGAATGTAGAACTGTGCTAACACTGTTTTGCAACGTTCTTACCCAGCTATTATGGTCACATGCTTTTAGTTGATTTTATGTGATTGGATCCCACGATAATTTTTTTCGTTGTTCAATTTATTTATTGGGTACCACGATTATTTTTCGTGGTTGTAATAATTAACGTAGCATGTGAATTTCAATGGAGGCATAAGATCAATGTTTGTATGTTTCTTCGATTGTAATAGCATTCGACGGATATTCGAAGATCGAAGATGGTAGATATAAAAGATACAAATTGTTTGGCTTGCAACAAATTTTTTTTCCAGATTCATAGGGTATGATTGCAGGGCTGTTTCGACCCAGTAAACATTGAAATTAGAAAATCTGTTCTTCACAAAAGTTGTCGATAATTGAATTTCGAATCCAACCCAATATGAATCACTTCAATTGGAGGTTGAATGAGGAAGATATGGCCAAAATACTGAAGGCTGTGCAGTTTACGCGGGAATATGTCAAATCCGAATTTTCTTATCTAAGCACGGTTGGATTTTGGTTTCCTTGATTGATTCATAGTATCTTAGTCTTCCACATAAATATTGCTGAAAGATTTCAAGTTTGGAAGGATTGCCTAAGGATTTCAAGTTTGGAAGGACTCCTTAATGATTAAGGATTTTGAGTTTGGAAGAATTCCTTGTTGCTCAAGGATTGCATCCTTGACCATAATAGCTGGATTCTTTATCTTGTGTTTCCTTATTATTTGTGTTTCCATATTGTTTGCATACGTGATAGTTTACCATATTGGGACAACATGGTGATAATTGGTTTTGACCTAGATCGCGGTTTTGGAAACTCAAAAATTTCGATAACCCTCACAAATTATTTTTTAAATAACTAAGTGGGAGAAGGAGTTTATTTTTATAAATCCCACGGCCTCCATTACTAGTATGTAGACAATGTAATTAATTTTGTGTGATGGTTTTAGAACCTTCCCCCCCATCGGGTAAAATTAATTATGGTATCATCGGTACAAACTTCCTTAAAGGATAGGTCTATGATAATTGTTGTGTGAATTACTTCTCCATTTGAGGTAATTCATAACGGAACAATGGGTCATGGGGCTAGGTAATGGTATACACTTAGCTGTAAATAATAATATCCTCACCATCTGAGTCACTATTATTATTTATAGGACCGAAGGAATATTGGCTATTTAATTTTGCTTGGCATGGTCTAGTATATAGATAGTAAAATTAAAAGTTTGTGCCTATCTACACGAATGATGAAAAGTAGACGACCTTCCCATCGAGGTATGCTCTTCACGGTGTGTAGGGTTGCCAATGTTTTTCTTTTAACATGTGGTTGAGGGAACCAATATTAAAATGAAATTCAAGTTTTTATTGCCCTTCATAATTGTTGTTATGTGATTTTCAGATTCAAAAATAGATTTTTTCAATCCACTTGTCATTATTCTCAAAGAAAATAAACTTACTGGATCGAATTATATTGATTGAAAAATGAACTTGGATATTGTGTTAAATGCTGAAGGGCACAATTTTATGCTGTCTGAGGTGTGCCCTCCTAGACCTGATGAGAATGCCACAGAACAGGAAGCAAAATTTTATAAAAATTGGTGAGTATCACCCATGTTGAAGGGACCCCGATTAGGGATCATGTTCTGAAGATGATAGCTCTTCTTAATGAACTAGAGATCCTTGGAGTTGAAATTGATGGGGAAACCCAGATCGTTTTCGTTCTTAACTCACTACAGTTTGAGAGTTTTAAGTAATTTCGCCTGAACTATTATATGAATAAAATGCATTTATCTTTGGCGAAACTTCTTAAGGAACTCCAAGCATCTGAGGGTCTTTTGGTTATGAAGAAACCACCATCAGTGTTAGTGGCAAAGAAGGTTTCTACTTCTAAGCTGAAAGGTAATAAGAAGCAGAACAAGTCTCAGAAAAAAGGTTATGAAGGCAGTTTATGCGCCTCAAGGTAGAGTGAAAAAGCCTGCGGGCAAGTGTTTTCACTACAAGCAGCAATAACACTGGAAGAAGAAATGTCTATTCTATCTCAATAAAGTGAATAATCAAGATAGATCTTTTCACTAGTCGTTGAATTATGTTTAGTGGTGTTATCTACCAGTACCTAGTGTGTAGATACGAAAACCACTAATCATATTTGCAATTTGTTGCATGTGTTCCAAGAAATCAGAAGACTCGGTGATGGAGAGATTTATCTACACATGGGTAATGCTACGAGAGTGGCAGTAGTTGTAGTAGGAAATGTTATTTTAAATTTAGTAATAATATAAGTTTAATTTTGAGAGATTGTCTTTATGTTCTCACACTTAGAAGAAACTTGGTTTCAATTTCTAAGTTGATCAAAGATGGATATTAGGTTTATTTTAGTAACTTTGTGGTTATTAAGTTAAATAAACGTTTTATCTATTCTGGTTCATTGGTGGATAATCTCTACTTTATTAATTCTATATTTCCTACAGTGCAACTGCATGAATTGAATAACACTAATAATATACCATGTAAGAGAAATGAGCCTTCTAAATTGAACCAAACGTATCTTTGGCACTTATGCCTTGGTCATATTAATCTGAATAGGATTTTTAGACTGCTCAGGGATGGACCTTTAGGTTCATTGGAAGTTGAGGAACTTCTAGTCTGGGAATCCTATTTAGAAGGTAAGATGACCAAAAGACTTTTTTATCAGCAAAAGGATATAGAGCCAAAGAGCCGTCGGAATTGGTTCACTTTGTTTTGTGTGGGCCTATAAATGTCCAAGCTAGAGGTGTTTTTGAGTACTTTGTCACTTTTATTGACGATTACTCAAGGTATGGATACATTTATTTGATGCGCCGTAAGTCTGAATACTTTGAGAAATTCAGGGAGTATAGGGTGGAAATGGAGAAGCGTCTAGGTGAATGTTTCAAGATACTGCGATCTGATCGTGGTGGCGAATACCTCTTGGGAGAGTTTAAAGACTACTTGTCAGCTGAAGGGATTACATCCCAGTTGTCAGCTACAGGTATGCCACAATAAAATGGTGTAGCAGAGAGAATGGAATAAGACTCTTATGGATATGGTCAGATCATTGATGAGTTATTCAGATTTAGCAATTTCGTTTTGGGGACAATTACTAGAAACAGCCTCATACATTCTTAATTTGGTACCATCTAAGTCAGTACCATCTACACCCATAGAACTGTGGACTGGGCGCAAATCCAGTCTGCAACATGTTCAGGTTTAGGGTAGTCCAGCACAAGTGCTGAATGGGAACACAGATAAATTGGAATCAAGGACAGAAGTTTGTTTGTTTGTGGGGTACCCTAAAGGAACGAAAGGTGGACTGTTTTATAGTCCTACGGATAAGAAGGTCATTGTTAGTCCTAATGCCCGGTTCTTAGAAGAGGACTATGTATAGAATACAAGCCCAGAAGCAAGATTGTTCTAAAGAAATTTAAAGGAGAAGAACCGATAAAGACTTTTTCAACACCAATAGTACAGGAGGTTACACTGCAAGAAAGAGTTGTTGACACACTGGTACCTCATTGTAGTGGGAGGGTTGTTATCCCACCTAATCGGTATACGTTCTTGGGAGAATCTTATGATATGATCCCTGAAGAACAACATGCTGAACCCTGCAACTACAATCAGGAACTAGAAGGTAAAGATGCATATTTTTGAAAAAAAGGCTGTGATCTCTGCATTCCTTAATGGAAATTTGGATGAGCGCATTCACATAATGGAATCAGATGGATTCATAGCAAAGGGTCAAGAGCACATATTGTGCAAGCTTAAGGAGTCTATTCATGGACTCAAGCAAGCATCTAGATTTTGGAATATCCGTTTTGATCAAGCAATCACGTTTTCTTGGTTTTGATCAATGTCCGGATGAATCATGTGTGTACAAGAAGCGCAACGGAAAAGTGGTGGTATTCCTGGTACTATATGTAGATGATATTCTGTTAATCGGAAACGATGTGGGAATGTTGTCTTCGATTAAGGTGTGACTATCTAGCCAATTCGATATGAAAAACTTGAGAAAAGCCGGTCACATCCTTGGGATTAAGCTTTTGTGAGATCGCAAGTGTAGGTTGTTGAGCTTATCACAAGCTACTTATATCGATGAGATACTTGCTCGTTTTAGCATGCAGGATTCCAAGAAAGGGTTCCTCCCTTTTTAGACATGGAATCAACCTATCCAATGATCAGTGTTATAAGACACCTGAGGAGATGGAGAAGATGAAGGCAGTTCCTTATGCCTTGGCAGTAGGAAGCCACATGTATGCTATGATGTGTACTAGATCTGATATTTGCTTTGCCGTTGGCATAGTTAGTAGTTTTCAGTCTAATCGAGGGCAAAAGCATTGGACTGCAGTGAAACATATACTTAAGTATTTGAAAAGAACTAGAGATCATATGTTGGTGTTCCAGTCAAATAGTCTGGTACCTCATGGGTACACAGACTCAGACTTTATGTCAAATAAGGATTCTAGAAATCTACCTAGGGATATGTGTTTACCTTAGGAGGTGGAGCCATAAGTTGGAGGAGTATCAAGCAATCATGCATTGATTGATTCCACCATGGAGGCCGAGTATGTGGTAGCTTCTTAAGCAGCCAAAGAGGCCATTTGACTTAGAAACTTCTTGATGGATCTAGAAGTGATTCCTTAGGTGCAACTAGCTTTTACATCTATTGTGACAATAGTGGTGGAATTGCTAACTCTAAGGAGCCATTGACTCATAAGAAGGAAAACACGTCGAGCGTAAGTATCACCTGTTTCGAGAGATTGTTTAGCGAGGTGATGTAACTGTGTCCAAGATCGAATCGGTAAACAACCTAGCAGATCCTTTTACGAATAGCTTACAAGCTTAAACTTTTGATAGTCATGTAAAGGGAATGGAAGTGAGATGCGTGACAGCATGATTTTGAATCTTAGTGGGAGTTTGTTAAAAAATTATACTAAAAGTTTTGCTTTTGTGTAATGGATTAATATTTGATTGCTATTTATTAATTAGTTTTATCTATTTTTTACGAGAATCTTTTATAGGCAATGTTTGCATAATATTATTGTATGTTGTGCATGTGTGTCTTTTATTTTACAAAGTAGATGATCTGGTATGTAGAGTTTGGCTTACATACAGAAGATCAGATCATCAGTTCTTGTGAAATATAAGATATCGTTCACAGTCTTAGATGGAACTAGACACACCATCGGTAGGACTATATTACAATGTTTAGCAGGACTGTCTTGACTACAAGGAACGGTCTAGTTTTAACTCATTGTGCTAGTACACTTTTGTGTGTATTGAACGGGACCGCATTGAGGTAAATGTCTTTATACTAGCTTTATAAGACAATCGGAACCTTATAGTTATTATGAATACTTATGCTCTTAATCCAAAAATAATTATTAGAGGTGTATATTTAATGTTGTTGACTTTGATTCATTAAAGAGTGAGATCTTTATATGGTCAATAGTCTCAGTGAGTTGGGTTGCAACATTATGTATATGACAACTATTAATTATTGATGGAATCCACGTCCCAGTAGGGATTGATGATACTCTTTGAGTAAGCTTATAAGTTTCGATTATATCAAACGCTGCAGGTTGATATTTGTATTCGACATATCGAATAAGTTAAGTGGATAGTCTCAAGTTAAGATGTTGATTAAGTGGAAGATTGTTAGTAATTTATTTTAATCAACGGGCATCTGTAATCTTAACGTGGGAAGATTAATAAGTATTTAATATCATGGAGCTCGTAAGATAATTGAGATAAAGACGGGAGTGCAATTATAATTCTGTAGTGGGGTGAATTATAATTAGTGAAATAAGAAATAGAATCCTGGTGGGATTATGTTTTCTTATTTACACTGGGAGCCCAGACTTATTACTCCTTAGGTCCCTATCGTAGCCCTATATATACATGTTATGCTCTCTAGGTCAGATGCTTTTTTTTTCTATTATTCAGTAAATAGAGGCAAGCTTAGAGAGAGCAAACAGATCACGAAAGAGTCCACACTCGGTTCATGTTCTAGATGTGCGGGAATACGATAGAAGATCGTAAGGTACGGTCGAGCAGTATTCGTGGTTTATAGCAAGGTGTGCTATAACAAATTCAACCAGCGATCGTGTCGCAGGGAGTTGAGGTAGAACCCTAATTCCGCTTTATAGGGTTTTACAATTTTTGTTGTCTAATTTGTACGCGTCATTACTGGGTCTTGGGGATTCGGTTTCCCAACAGTAAGGACTTAGGACGTCGACCACCACGAACTCCATGTCGAGAACAACCGACCCGGCACGGATGGGAAGAGTGATCGTGCCGATGGGCCAAACCGGGGCTCCATTGAATCGGATAAGAGGAACTTTGGAAGGACAGAGGTCGGTGTCAGAAATCTTCAAATCCTTGAACAGGGAGTAATACATGACCTCGGTTGAGCTGCCATAGTCCACAAGGACACGTTGGACAGTGAAGGCACCGATGCGTAGCGTGACCACGAGGGCGTCATTGTGCGGAAGATGGACACGGTCAAGGTCCCTTTTGGTGAATGTTATCGTCCATTTGGAGCCGTCGCCGGTCCGGGGGCGCTTTGGTTTGGGACCGACCAACAGGACGTGCTTTGAGGAGGCCGTGTTCAGCTCGTCCCCGTTGATGCGAGCAGCCTCGGAGTTTAGAGGACCGTGTATGACGTGGATCATCTAAACTTCTTCCTCGATGTTGTTTTCAGCGCGCTGTGCCCGAGCCCTTGTCTTCTCTTGATCAATGAGGTCACCGAGGTGGCCATCTGCAACAAGCTGTTCCAAGTAGGCCTTGAAGGGCTTGCAGGCTATGGTGAAGTGACCCTGCTCGTTGTGGTAACTGCATCGGATGATGGGGTTCTTGATTTTCCCATTTCCGGTCCCTAGCTTTTGATTCGGGAAGGTGAAGAAGGGTTGATCCTTCACCTGATCAATGATCCGGTATATAGGAATGGTGAAGACGGTCTTCTCGGCATTGAAGTCACTTGGCTTTGGTCCCTTCCTTGGCGACTGCTTGATGATGTTGACCTGCTTTTTTGGTGTTGAGACAGGTGCGGGAACCGGTGTGGATACCAAGGTGTTTAGTGTCTTCGAGCCCGTGGATTTCCCGATGCCCCTCTCAGCCTTGGACTCGATGAGCTGGCACCAATCCTCAATGCGAGTCATAAGGTCCTTCATAGAGTTGGGCTTGTGGCAAGCGAGGTCGTCATAGACCTGCTCGTCCTGGGAAGTGAGACCGAGTTTGAACCCTCGGGCCGAGATGACGCCGTTGCAACCTTCTATCTCGTTGAATAGTTCCCGTAACGACCGGCGTACTGCCGAAACGTTTCGTCATTTCGCTTGCGGAGAGCCAGGAGGGAATCGATTTCCTTCTCGTGCTTATTGCTTGTTACGAACCAGGCCATGAAGGCATCGCAGAGGGAGTCAAACGAGGAGATTGACTGAGCGGGAAGATGGTTGAACCATGTGAGACCCAGGTTGCCGAGGCTGGCAGGAAAGACTTTGCACAAGAAGGCGTCGTCCGAGGGCTTGTTCCGGAGGAATAAAGACTTGATAAGCTTGTATTGAACCAGATGAGTGTACGCCTCAGTCTTGCCGTTGTATTTGGCAAATCTGGGTTGGGTGAATCCCTTCGGCGGGGCGACCGAGTCGATCTCTCTCGGGAAGGGAGAGGTCGTGAGCCGTGTAAGTCGCGCGTCGCGATGAGGTCGGATCAAACGGTCGATACCGTCTGGACTCTCAGTGGCTGTGCACTTCATTGGGATAAGTTTGTCCAACCTCTCATATTCCTTTCTCTTCGGGGCAACGATAACCGACTTCTTGGGAGCGCGCTCCTGGCGGCGATTACGGTAGCTATCCCGAGCAGAAGGCTCGAGGCGCTCAGTGACCAGGCTTTTGCTATGGGCGCCACCGGGATGCGAGATGATAGGGCTCCTGACTCTAGCGCTCCTCAGGCGCTCGCGGTATCCCCTGGTCTGGAACTCCAAGAGGCCATCATCTTCCCTGGCTGCTCTTGTGAGGCTAGGGATGGGCTCGCGGCGCGCCCTACCAACTCAGATCGAGTGGGTGGAGGAGGCGGAGACGCTTCCTGCACCGAGCCTCTCGAAGGCTGATGGTTTCCCTAAAGCTACTTAGGGGCGCGGGAACGGTCCCTGCGCGACGTATCTTTTGTGGTTCAGACGTCCTCCGCTCTTGGTGGCTCGAGGTGGTCTTTGACTGAGGGGCGGGATCAGTGCTCCAGCAGGTGACCGCCTTCGCAGCTGCGAGGAGGGGTATGGTAGTTCCTCCTTCTGCCACGGCTCTCGGAGGAGTGAGATGGGGAGATTTGGAGGAGATGTTTGATCTCTGCCAACTTGTCTGGGACGTGTTTGTCTCGCTCCATGACCGTTGTTAGGTCATCGATTTTTCGTTTGAGATGGCGAATGTAGGTGTGTAGCTCAGAGGCTGGTCCTGCGTCTGGAGTTGAGGCTTCAGCACCAACTCCGACGGATACATGGGTCTTCCCTAGGGCGGTGGCTCCGCCGGAAGCCAGGCTGTGGTCCACGAGGGAACCGAGCCAGAGGGTGGTACCACTGTGGTGCACGTCGTTGACCTCAACCATATTTGATTTAGGTACGTTGAATGGAGCTGAAAGAGGAAATGGACGATGAGAGGATGGCTAGGTCCCCAACAGAGTCACCAATTGTAAGGGTTCGATTTGACGAGACCTTCACCGTGGTTCAGGCTTGGATCCTTCCTTCCACAGCTCCGCGCTCCCGTGGCCGGACCTGCAACAAGTCACTAGGGCCGGATTAGCCCAGTGATCCTCCGACGATCAAGTTAGATTTCTGGAGAGGAGATTAGGTCTTGAGTTAGGGTTTTTAAGCATACCTCTCATAATGAGCCTCCCTTTGTATTTATAGACCTAGGGTTACTTGGCCTTCAAGCCAACGCGTGGGGCGTACGCTCGGGTAACCACCCCGGGTGACATCATACATGACAAGGGAGCGAAGCGGTTATGGAGCACATGGCCTAATCCAAATGATTGTTGTTGTCGCGTGGTTGATGTGGGGCCCATTCGTTATAACTACCTTACCCGAACGCTCTCAGGAGTACTAAGGACGAAGCACGTACCCGAGCGAGGTACCGAACACCAACTCTGGACCATCTGCGTTCATCGGTTCACCAGCTGGACCCCAAGGGGCATAGGCTCGGTACGCCTGGTCCAATTACTGACACAGTAACCGAGGCCACCACTCTTTTGCATGACAATACTTTCATTGGAAGCATTCCCAAAGAGATTGGAAAATTAACCCAGTTGAAACGATTTTACCTTTATACCAATCCCCTGAATGGAACAATTCCTTGGGAGCTAGGAAGTTGTCTTTGTTCAATTGAGATCAATCTTTCGAAGAATCAATTGAGCGGTTTTGTTCCAAAAGAATTGTGCAAGATTCCAAACCTCCAGTTGCTTCAACTTTTCGAAAACCTCCTTTAGGGAAGTAAACCCGGGGAGATAGGACAGTTAAAGCAGTTGTGGAGATTGAATTTGTCCATAAATAATTTGACAGGAGTAATTTTCCCCGAGATTCAAAACCGGACGCTCTTGGAGGATTTACAACTCTTTGATTATAATCCTCTCATTGGAGTTAACAGTAACCTCTCTATTCTTGACATCTCTGCCAATGGTCTTATTGGTAGCATACCTCCTTAACTTTGCAAATTCCAAAAGTTGTCATTTCTGAGCCTCGGGTCAAATAGGTTGTCCAGAAATATCCCTGATGGTCTGAAAACATGCAAGTCCTTTATGCATCTAATGTTAGGAGATAATTTGCTCACAGGAAACCTCCCTATTGAATTTTCTAAACTTCACAATCTATCTACTCTGGAGCTGTATCAGAACAGATTCTCCGGGCCTATACCCCTGAGAATTAGGCCAACTTAGGAATTTAGAGAGGTTGCTCTTGTCAAATAACTATTTTTTGGGTTTTATCCCTCCTGAATTGGAGAACTGGTGACACTGGTCATATTCAATATCTCTTCCAATTGGCTTTCTAGGATCATTCCTTATGAGTTGGGTAATTGTACAAAGCTCTAGAGGCTTGACCTTAGCAGAAACCGGTTCACTGGCTACCTTCCTGATGAACATGGCAAGCTAGTAAATTTAAAATTCCTTATTCTTGATTTACTTTGGAGTTTTGATTCAGGGATCCATTTTAGGGTTTCAATTTGGGTTTTCAATTTTGGGGTTTTGTTTTGGGATTTTAATTTTGAGGGTTTCGATTCCAGGTTTAGCTTGGGGTTGTACTATTTTGAACTTTGTTGATATGCTCTGGGTTTGAACTTTTTATGGGCGTAATATTTGATTTGAAATCATATGTAACACAAATTTGCCCGCTACGTGTTCAACTTTTTTTCCTAATTAGTTTCAGTCTGTGCAAACAATGGTGTGGAAGGTGTTTACAGGGGATGGTTATGCAAACGGTAGAGGAGGACAAAAATGAAATAGGTGTGGTGAATTTATATGTGGGTAATCTCCCAAATGAAAAGGATGTGGTTTGACTAGGCCAAATATTCAACCACTATGAACAAGTGGTTATTGACGTTGCCCTAAGATCAGCATTCTTTGTGTGTATGTCTATTGGTGCGCGCTTGAAAATCTAACCCAATTGGTTAATGTAGATGATTAGTGATACCAATTCCTTAAGATGTTTATTCTTCTTATTAGGGGAGTGTGTGTGTGTGTATTTGTCACCTTCTGTTGAGTTCTTTATTTATGTACAAGCTATGGACATGAAGATGTTGGAGGACGTGAAGTGCTTGACCAAGCTTTTTGCAAAATTTTCGTTACTAAAGCTGCAATAGTTTGTTTGCTGGTTTGCCTAGTGTTAACTGTCTTTTTCCTTACCCTATTTGCGCCCTCATGAAGCTTTGTTAATAAGCTCTTCTCCATCACAATCAGTTTTTCTCAGGTACCCATACCATCACTTGTGCTTTGTTTGCTTTCTTAGGCCGGGGCATGAGGTGGGCTATAATTTCAACCCCGTTGTATATAATGGTTCCATAGTTCTTACTAGAATATGGTTTATGCTAAATAAATTATTAGCTTTTGGCAATTGCTGGTGCTCCATATGATACCTTGCAGGAATTTATTGGTATTAGGGACTCTCATGGATTGGGTTCGTTGCAAGATTTTGGAGTGAAGTGCCGAGAAGTGCCCGTAAGTCACTACTTTTGGTGCTAACAGCATTTTTTATTTTTCTGAATTTTTGTTTCCAATCTTTTTCTCACGTCTTATGATTCAACTTGCAAAGGATGGTGGGCTTGATTGGAATGTGCTTGAGGGTGTAGTGACAGCTTGCAGAGGATGGCAACCTTAACTTGAATTTTTCTCTCCCGTATAGAGGTATGTTCTACTCATTTGAACACACCTTTCAATTCCATCATGACAGATTTCCATCAGACGTCTAAGCTAACCCAATGTCATTCATCAGTGTTGTTTTCTTATTTGTCTTTGACCTCTATGTTGTATCTTTGGTTTTATAGCCTTCCAAAAGTTGTATTTTGCTAATTGAGACTCGTATGTTGGGTACTCATGCGTTTCTTACCTAGGTATTTAACTATTTGCTCTATAAAACTAAAATGGTTTTGACACCTGCATGAATTAGAAGAAAAGTTGAAATTTGAAGAGAGAAAAACAGTTACATACTAATATGATATGAAATTGTATTGCGTAAGCACTATAGTAATTATTGTACAGGCATTAATAGGTTTATTCTTGGTTTTCATTAGTTTAAGCTGCATAATATTGTAGCTTCCACTACTAATGCTCAACACATGTTCTCCTGATATTGAGAAACTGGGATTTCTACTTGGTGTCAGAAATTTATTATCAAGGTGAGACCACAATGTGGACAGAACAATTAAGCTTGTTGGCTGTAACCTGATTTTGTATTCCGGTATTCCCTTGAAAAGCACAAGTGAGTTGATCATTTCAAATTTCCTAAAAGATTTAATGATGAGAAATTTCAAGATCTGTCTAGGGATGACGGTGCTAAAGATACAACATACACGTTTTTTAACCTCTTGTTTTTCATTAATATAGAGCTTTATCTATTTCCTTGGAATTCGTCCTCTTCCCTAACTACTCATTTCTAATTGAAAGGGTTCTTAGACTCATTATGTGATGCTTCAGAATGGTTTAGTGATGGTTTTTGCGATTGGTATTCAGTGTTTGTGAATACTATATGTAATATCCATGCTTTAGACTCAGTATGTGCACCCTGTTCATCCCACTCCACTTTATTCCTGAAAATTCTTTCGTTCGCTTCAAAGATTAAAGAATGTTATATTCAGCTTGGTGTGGTGTTTTTGCGGCTATTTTTGTAGCTGTTCTTGTTAGTGTTGTTTGCTGAATATGCTGCTGTGTCTTGTTGGTTTCTACTACTTTTTTCTCTCTGCTTTTTTCTCTTTCTGATGTTATGTGTTGTATAGGCACACTTAGTACAGCCTTAATCCATCAAATCACTGCATAATAGGAAGGATTTTGGGATGGAAAAGACAAGTTAAAAATTCAAGGTAAGTGCATTTTGGTGTAAGTAACTTATCTGTTTCTTTTTTCTTTTCTAAATGGTTTTGATTCTAAGTGTGCCCCGTCCTGATATGTTGTTTCTTGTTCTAAGTGTGCCTCCATGTGATATGCTATTTTTCTTCACTGATCCAAAAAGTTTGAGACTTCATTTGCATTGTTTTGTGTGTGTGTGTTGCCCTTTTTTTTTTTGTTCCCCCGGAATATTGTGTGTGTGTGTGTGGTGCCTTGTTGATAAAGAGCGTTAACAATAACCCTAAATGCAACAAGTGGACGTTGGTTTTTTAGTGATGCACATACCCGTGGTCATGTACTTATCTGTCCTAACGTAATGGTAGTTTGGGTAGATGTTGTAAAGAAACCTGAAGTATTTTTGTGGAGTAGTGAGTGACATGGTTTATGTTGAAGAATCTGTTGGAACTATTGTTGCTTGGCTGACAAAGTTATTATGGACTCTATACAAGGGTAATTTATTTTTTATTACATCCACATATAGGAAAGGAATACATTCAATTTCTCTGTCTATAAAATTGATTGGTTTGAAATTTGTTCATTCAAATTCAAATGTTTTCATCTTGTACATGTAGGTCGACTCTGGGTTGAAAAACAAGATTGGTGTTTTGTGACTTTCGCTGCAAATGGAGATATGATCATGTGCCAGGGTCGACCGGGCATTGTTCAAGCCTTTTCCTTGACACATTTACTGTCTTCTCACCGTCAAGGCTTGTAGTCCACTTTTGGGGTATATATGCTCAAGGGTGGGCCTGAAGTCAATTGAATTTCTCATTTTAAAGTTAACATGTATAGTACCTGATGTTGATAAAGTACAATTTTCTTTTTGGTTTTGTATGGAATGTAATGACTATATTGCTACTGAATGGGTATTAATTAGATTATCTAGTTCTTTTTCTATGAGCTTAGTTGGAATCATATCAATGATGCAATTAGTTGGAATCATATCAATGATTCAATGTTATTGAGAGTATTCGGGATGGATTGCAGCATGTAAGAAATGCTATATTAGTGCTTATTAAATGTTATGGTCTCAAACAAAGTGAGCAAAAAATACTATTAAAAGTATATATCGAACACAGCATGTCGAAAACGCTATGGAAAGTAAGCCAAATATAGCGTGCTAAGACTGCTATGGAAGGTATGTCAACAACAGCGGTCGAAAAATGCTACAGAAAGTCTGGACCTTTTAATAGCATGGGCAAATACAGCGTTCCTCTTAACGCTGTCTATATGATTCCATGGCGCACTTTGCTCGCTGTGGAATATATTAACAATAGCAGACAATGAACATTATTGAAAGAAGGACTTTTAATTGCATTGGCTAATAAGGCGTTCTTCGGAACATTATGTATATCATTCTATAGCATTTTTGGCATGCTATGAAAGGATTAATTTGTTGTAGTGGGTAGCCGAATAATGGATCTGGTGGTCGGAAAATGGATTTGGCAGTCGAGGAATGGATCTGGTGGCCGAGGAATGGATCTGGTGGCCGAAGAATGGATTTGGCAGCCGAGGAATGGATCTGGTGGCCGAAGAATCAATCTTACGACTAATAGATGTATTTTCCTAGGATGCTGTATTTCTGTCTGAAAGGCTATTTGGCTCTGAATTGGGTTCTCTAAGTGGCTAAAAGTACTCACCATAAGTCCATGGGTTCACGAGAAGTCAATCAGCACTTATTGTATCCATTTATCATCGTGATGGTCCCCAAGGTGGGACTTGAAATAATCGTTAGGCCAAATTGAGGTGTCTACAGGTAAAAGTAAAAAAATTAATTAATTTTTCGACTTCTCTCGTCAAGATGAATCAATAGGGGTAAAAAGTTTGTCTCAAAACGAATCAATGCGAAAAAAATTTGAATAACGAGAAAATGAAAAAAAAAAAAAAAAGCCTACAAAATGAAATACTTGGGCAATTCCATATTCTGGGGTTGGTTGGGGAGGTTTGGGGCACGGGAAAAGTAATATTTTGGTTTGGAATTTAGAGAGAGAGAGAGAGAGAGAGAGAGAGAGGGGTGGGGTTGGATTGTGAACGTGTTTCAACCCAGGGGAAGATAGTGGCGAAGGAAAAGAAGGAAGTGGGCAAAAGGAGAAAAGGGGGGGTTGAAGGGGGGAGGGGGAAAAAAATGGAAAATGGGTCGGGTCGAGCTGGTTTGGGTTTGAGTTTGACATGACCCATATTTAACCCGACCCATTTCAATCCGTTTACTATTTGACCCGCCCATATTTGACCCGCAACCCATTTGACCTTAAAATAACACTTTTCACCTCAAATAACACCTACGCTATCCCTCAAATAACACTTTTCCCTCTACAATATACCCATTTCCCTCTTACAACACCCACACTATCCCTCAAATAACACTTTTCACCCTAAAATCAAAACAAAACCCTTCTCTTGTCCTCTACCTTATCCCTCAATGTTTCGAAAACAAAACCCTTCTCCTGTCTTCCTCCATAGCCACCGCCCCAAATCTTCCATATCCAGCCACCGTCGCACCACCGCCCCTCTCTCCATACCTCCACCATCTCCACCACAGCCCGCCATAGCCACCACCACCAAATCCAAAACTCCACCGCACCACTGTCACGCCCTCGGTTTTCAACACAATAATAGTGTAAACACCCCAATTTAGACTTTTCAGATTGGTTTACTTTCGGTTTTTGATTCCCCGATGATGAAACGGATCAAGAACACCCCCGGGAATGATAGCGTGATTGAGCTTTGAGTGTTCGACACCCTTTTGAACCTAACCTAGCCCAAGCCAATTCAAAAGCCAGAAAACCCACCTGCAAGCGTTGGTTCAAAACCAGCGCGCGTTTGTCCAAGTGCCACGTGTTGGTCAAAAGTCAAAGTTTGACTGTTGACTGATACAGTATTGCTTGGACCCGCGCGTGCAAGTGTTAAACTTGGGCGCGCCAGTTCAACCCCTATCCCATCACCTTTTCCAGCCTATATTTGCCATAGTCAAGAGGACTTTTGGGGCACCCAGGGCAGAGGATGTCCCCTTGCCCTCTCTCACACACCTCCCATCAACCTTTCTTGAAGGAGAAGACTTGGTTGCCAAGCCCAAACCAGTCATTACTTGGTTGGTTACGTCCCTCTTTCACTCTCTTTCCTCCAATATATACCTCTCACGCACACCCAAGTAAAGGGTTGGTTACAAAACATCCTAACCTTAAGTCTCAAAACTCAAGCAAAAGCCCTAATTCCAAGCAACAAGCTACCTTGTTCTTTCCTATTACCACTCAACAAGCTTCCATCATCCACCATTCAAGCCCCAAAACAAGCAAGCTCAATCATACCATTCAAATCCTAAAACCAAAGGTATAACACCTTTGTACTGCTTTCTATTCTAATCCCTAGGGGGGGCTAGCACGGTCAAGCTTGGTAATCAATACTAAGCTCTGGCCTTAAGGCTGACAAGGTTTCAAAAATCGTAGTGGTAAGAACCAGCGCGCGTTGGTCCCATACTCGCATGCGCCACTCCATGGCTGCACACGCGGATCTGCGTGGGGATTGGTTTCTTATTGTTTTATGCTCTTCTTTCCATACACATCACTGTAAGCATGCTAAAAACCAGTTTACTACTTTCCTTAGTTAAAACTGCTAGTTTTTAGTTAGTATTCATACCTGCTGCTATGGAATACCCCTGGGGTCTTTCTGGATATGTCGCAGAACCCAGAAAAGTGTAGAACTAAACACTGGTTTGCAATCTCAGACCCACGCACGATAGTGGATGATCCACGTGCACAGGTTTAGTATCTAACCAGTGAGTGGCCTTTGCACGGGTAATTAGGCCTCGGCCTCTGTTTTCATCCCCACACAGTTTTTTGGGTGTTCATTCATTTTATGGCTTTGTAGACCATTCAAACTACCTGTAACTGTATATTAACTGCCTATAAACTGTTTGGTTTGTCCTGGATGTGCCCTGGTTACTTCCAGAGCCTAAAGGAATTGAAAATAAGAGTTGTGGGTTTAAAACCTACTAGCACATGCAGGTTATGGTGTGGTGCGCACAGGTCTGGTCAGCATGCAGTGACTTGATCAGTGCATCTTGGTTTCTTCCCGCGCACGTCACTCCAAAATAGTGGCTTTCTAGTTTATTTGAATTCCCACAGCATTCTGTTTTCATCCTATACTAACTATTTCAATAAGTGAGCATGCCATCTATCACAACCTACAAACCTGTTATAGTTTTAATCCCCTTAAACTGTTCCCCCACCCTAATTGGCTAAAAATTGATTAATGAGAGAGAATCACAAACGTTTTACAAATGCCTGAACCTAGCTCCCAAACTTCAGATATCAAGGTGACGACGGACCAGTCTACAAGCCTTTTCAAATCAAACAACGTAGCAAACTTTTCAAGTTTAGTTCCTTGGGTGTTTCGCCGCGCTTTAAAAAGGGGCGCACCCGCTTATCGCGATCAATTTTCGGGGCGTGTGCCCACAAATAGCTTTTCAAAAAGGAACTCATCCTTAAGATACGTCATAATACCCTAAAAGCTTTACCATAATTCATCCAAGAGTGCGAACATATTCAAAGTTTACAACAGTGGCGCACCGGCCCAAATCCCATACCTAAACAAAAGATGACAAGTTTAGAGATTTTCCAAATACAAATGTAAAGCTACAATTTCATCTTCCAAAAGAAAAGTTTATATAAGATGCTAAAGTAACTTCTTCAGTGTCAACTTTCAAAATAATGAAGTCATATGCATGTCAAGCACTCCATATCAATGCCCTTGAGGTGTAACTTAAAATAATAATAGGTTAAGCTACACTAACCCAGTAGAGAAATCTTTGCTCAAATTATATGCATATGAGATAGATAATGCACCAAAATGAACATTGACAACAAGAAAGTTTACCACATGAACAAGAGCAAGAGGATAAGAGTTGATAACCAACACCATTTATATTCACGTCGCTTAATAATCTCTAAGTTCTCTGTTTTCATTATGTCAAGTGTTCTTGATTTTTATTTCCGAGCATTTGGGATCCCGTGCATCCCTTATTCATTCTGGCATCACACCGTGCGGTGGATCCATGGCTTTCTTGTGCACTTCTAGGCATTTGGGACCCCGTGCATCCCGTATTCGAGCATCACACCTTATAGTGGATCCGTGGCTTTCTTCGTATTGCACTATCGTTCTAAGTCATGATTTTCATTCAACAAGCTTCAATCTCTTAAAGCATAATTCATGTCAAGTTCATATCATTCATAAAACATGCCATAATGCTCACATAACAACCCGAATGCATAAACAAAGGAACGAGTATCATATTCATTTAGTTTAACACTTTTCTTCGTTATAACGAGAGCCAAAAGAGTGGAGACAAACAACAAATCATTGGAATATGAGCAATCAAGTTTAGAGATGATTAGAATGTGATTGGAGAGTGTTAGAAGTGATCTAGGATCAACATAATCTATGAATGATCAATAAAGTTCAAAATAGTTTTCTGAGTCATGGGTACCGATACCATATAATATAGGTATCGGTACCAAACCAATCCAGAGAGCAATCAGAGATCAAAGTATTGGTAACTCAAAAAGTAGGTACTGGTACCAATGCATTATAGTGCGTGATTTGCAGAAATTCAAGGAAGAGCATAACTTCGAAATCCAACCAACTAGAGCACGATTTTGGCCCACAATCAACTCGTAAACATGTAGAGTAAGTAAGAGATCTCTACCTCGATTACGAAAGCTGAACCCAAGAAGCTTGATCGAACCCTAGACTCTAAAAACTCAAACCAAGCGAAATACGCCCTTTCTAAACTCAACCCACCAAGATACGAGCTCAATAATGTGAATGTTATTTGCCATGGGTTTTGAGTTGTCGAACCGCTTTTTCACCATCTCTCCTAAAACCAATTGGTGGTAGGAAGGGTTTCAATTAAGCCTTTTATGGCATTCGACATCGCACTCGCAAGTCTGTTTTAAGAGCGGTCGCAGGGAGTGGCATTGTGTAACCAAATCCATGGGGGCACTCTGGGCCCAACAATCCCTCCCTCACGATGACGGTCCCGCCACTTGAACCCATGACTTCTTAGCTCTGATACCACTTATCAGACCGCTTTCCACCATCTCTCCTAAAACCAATTGGTGGTAGGAAGGATTTCAATCAAGTCTTTTATGGCATTCGACATCGCACCCGCAAGTCTGTTTTTAGAGCAGTCACAAGGAGGGATTGTTGGGCCCGGAGTGCCCCGATGGATTTGGTTGCCATAAAAGACTTAATTGAAACCCGTCCTACCACCAATTGGTTTTAGGAGAGACGGTGGAAAGCGGTCCGACAAGTGATATCAGAGCCAGGAAGTCATGAGTTCGATACCACCTGTCGGACCGCTTTTCCACCATCTCTCCTAAAATCAATTGGTGGTAGGAAGGGTTTCAATTAAGTCTTTTATGGCATTCGACATCGCACCCGAAGTCTATTTTTAGAGCGGTCGCAAGGAGTGGCATTGTGTAACCAAATCCATGAGGGCACTCTAGGCCCAACATGAGTGTTATAGAGAGAGAGAGAGAGAGAGAGAGAGAGAGAGGAGTATAATATTCCTCTACACACACCCACACATATATATACTACCTACACTCAAATTGCACATGCACCCTCCTACAAACAATTTCATCACACTAACCCCAACTCATTTAAACTCACAAATCCCATATTTTCCTCATTTATAGTATCAAATAAACCTTTTAATAATTTTTTAAAGTACAGGTCTTTACAACCACTATCCTTTGTCGAACTGTATACGAAAAGTCCTATGTATATACATTTCGGTAATTAGTTGTTGAAAATAAGTATCAACTTCGGTAACTAGATGTCAAAATTGTATACACAATTCGGTAAATAACTGAGGAACTCTAGTAAACGAAAAGTCCTTTTGAAAACAAGTATCATGAATTTCGGTAACTAGATGTCGAAAATGTATACACAATTCGGTAATTAACTACCGAACTAGAGTATAACAAAACTAATATACATATTTTGGTAATTGACTGTTGAAATTATATATATATATATATATATATATATTACGGTAACTAACTATCGAGTACGGTAATGTTTTACGGTAGTTGACTACTAAAATTACTCGAACTTTTTTGGACTTGAAACACCGAAAACTAGTAAATGTTTTGCAAATTCTGGGCGAAGTTTGCTTCTCCGATGTGAAGTTGGCTCCTTTTTTTTCACATCATCTTTGTTCTCCTTACCCATCATACCGTTGCCGATAGAATTTGATTCCATTTCAATTTCAAATTCAAAACCTAGAAGTGGATCATCTTTTTTTTCAATGGAAGGAGTGAAACCTTCCATTTATACAATATTTGGCTCTTGCTCCTCCACTAATATTGAAATGATGAACAAGCTTAAGAGAGAGGAGAAGAGAGAGGATGCAGATGAAGAAGAAAGAAGGATGGGTTTTGGTTGTGTGGAGGAACCAATCAACTGGTTCCTCAGTCAAATCTTTTTTTTTTTTTAAACTGTGGCTGGTTAATTTGAGGGGGAAGGGGAGGAAGATGATGTTGGGGTTTTTGTTGTATTTTTCATGAATTTGAGGGGGGAAGGGGAGGAATTTCATAAGGGCATGTAGGTCATTTCATGTATATATATATGGCAAGTAGGTCATTTTGCATTGGGGGTCATGTTGTAATTAGTTGAAAATTTTTAACTGGTTATGTGGAGGAAATAGAGGGCTGCAAATAGCGGCCCCCATTAACAAATCCAGTCAAGTAGTAATGTCCTTAACCACCAAATAACTTGGGATAAATTTCACTTATCTACTTTGAGGTTTTTGACAACGACAGAAACTTCCCTTCAAGTTTTTGAAATTGTACTGACCTCCCTTGTTAGTCTTGTCAGCTAACTTATTTTAACAAAAATCGTGAATTTTCATTTCTACCCTTTTATTGACCTCCTCTAAGGGTTTTAATAGTAATAGATACCTCCCTCAAAATTAAAGAATAGTTATTTTTTTTTGTAATTAACTTCTAATTTTTTCCTTTCACTGATAGGCCAAAGAAAGTTTATTGACTATTGAACTAACATGTTGTAACACTCCTCATTTTTCGTAGCACTTATTTTCATTGAGCCAAAAGTTTGTTTTTATTTTTGTACAATAGAATAATTATTATTTTAGAATGGTTTATTTGCCTACCTGCGGGACATGTAAATTTAGTAGAATGTTGAGAGGGAAGCAGACATGATTGGGGTGGCTGGGAGGTTATGGGCCAATTAATAGGGTAGGTTGTGTTATGTGATTGGAAAATAAATGGGAAAGGAAGTTTAAGTTTAAAAATGCATGCATTGGCTAGTAATCAAAGGATGGCAACGTAATTAGTGGCCTTTTGACCAAAGAAAATTATGTTTTATTTGTGCATAACATTGTCGCCTTAATCAAACATTTCGATGACATTTGATCAACATGAAATTAAATTCTCACGAATTAATCAAGATGTGAGTAAATTAGTCCAACGTCCTAAATTTTAACAAACACGTTGAACTAAAATAAATAAATGTTTGATCGAGATCCCTTGTCTCGGTTGAAAATATTAATCTCAAAGTTTAAATCAAGAATGATCAAACACTTATCGATATTGAATTGAGTTTATTTTTTAACATAAAGATTTTTTTTATCAATATTACTATAAAGTGTTTGAAGGTTTATATTTTAATGAATGTGGCCTTTGATTTTTAAAAATGTGGCTCAGAAGGTCCAAAAGTTCAAGAAAAAATATTCTATTGGAGAAAAAGGGAATTTTGGCTAAAATTATAGTTGTCAATCTCGTACCGTACCGGATTTGAGGAAAAAACTAGTACCCTAACACCCCAATACCATTCCGGACCGAATACCGGTCCTTACCGCTTGGTACCAGCCGTTTTGGAAAATACCGGCCGAGACAAGGTTACCGGAAATCCCGCCCGGTATGTTGCAGAACAAAATTATTTTCT
This sequence comes from Rhododendron simsii, assembly GCA_014282245.1. Classification (NCBI taxonomy): domain Eukaryota; kingdom Viridiplantae; phylum Streptophyta; class Magnoliopsida; order Ericales; family Ericaceae; genus Rhododendron; species Rhododendron simsii. Next base: position 27,706,351 of record CM024953.1, read on the forward strand.
TTTATGGGTATGATGTATTAACCAAAAAAAATAAAGGGACAGGAAAAAAAAAAAAAAAAACCATTGTCTTTCAAAATTTTAGCAAAACGTGGGGCTTAGTTACAGTACGTGCACGAGGCTCAAATCCCGAATTTACACCCTGTAGAGACCCGTATTTAATTTAATTATTTTTAATGTTTATAAATGAGGAAAATGAGAAATGTGGTGTCTATGTGATTTGGGGCTAAAGTGGAAGAATTGATTGAGGAAGGGTACAATGTGTAGTTTTCATATATGTGAGTATATATAGGAGGGTGAGAGACCATGGAATCATTTTTCCCTCTCATCTCCCTCACCGGCTCTCTCTCTCTATCTCCGGTCTCTCTCCCTCTCTCTTACTCTCTCACCAAAACTCCTCAAAACTTTCACAAACTAACCTTTATTCCTCGTTCTACACGTGATTTTGGGCTTGCTCTTCGTCGATTAGAGCTCGGTGTAGAGTATTTCGGTCGAATCAAGGTTTTCGGAAAGCTAGGGCTCGTATTTTCGTGGGTTTCGTTCTTCGGCTTCGAGGTAGGGATTCTACCTCTCAATATATGTAATAGACGTGTTTTCTAGCCTTAAATCGTGTCTTTGGTTGTTGTTGTTGTTGGAATCATCAAAATCTGCAGAAAATCTAGACGAACACCCATTTGTATCGATACTGCTCTGCTCAGTATCGATACAGGAATCTCTGGAACAAATTTAGTTACTGCTGTATCAATACTGATGTAATAGTCGCTGGAACATTTTTAAGCATGGTTGTATAGATATTGATTTGGCCAGTATCTATACAACAATACCTAAGGCCAGCTTTTGTTCTTCGTTTTGAACTCCATTGTTTTAACCCCCAATCATTTCTAACTTGTTCTAGACATTACCAAATCACTCCATAACATTGATAATCATAATCGTTGAGTTCCTTGTGTGTCTTTGCATCCCTTGCTATTGTTCGGTATAATTTGACGTTGATTCCCTTATGAGCATCAATTGAATAAAAATGATATGTTATGAGGAAGTGGGATTTGTGAACACTAGTCGACACAACGATGAACATTCAGGGCCCATCGACGGGTGGGTGCTTGGCAGGGGATATCAGGGTCCCATAATTAGCCTGGCAGGAGCTAATGCTCATATTGAACATTCAAGGCCCAACCTTTTAGGTGGGTGATTGGCAGGGGATATCAGGGTCCCATAATTAGCTTGGCAGGAGCTAATGCTCATATTGAACATTCAAGGCCCAACTTTTTTGGGTGGGTGCTTGGCAAGGGATATCGGGGTCCCATAATTAGCCCGGCAGGAGCTTCAGCTCATGACACACAACACGACGTGACATTGGACACATGGGAGGTTGATATGGTTAAAGGTTGAGGTGTTTACCAGATTTCATATCAAGTATATTGGATTGTTGAACCTTGGTTATTGCCTATTGTGTGGTCTATGTCCCGTTCTTGCCTTGTGATCATTCTTGCATTTCTCTTACATATAATGTTAGTGTAGAATTTCCTACTGGGCTAGTGTAGCTCAAGTCTATTATCATTTTCAGGTACCGACGCAGGGCAATAGCATGCATGCTTAGAGTGCTTGAATGTGATCATTATTTTGAAAGCTAACGTTGAAGAGTTACTTAGGCGTCTTTGTAAATCTCTTTGAAGATGTATTTGTAACTTTATTTGTAGATCTTTGACGATGGAATATTGTAATCCTTAACTCTCGAATATTCAGTACTTATATTAATTTGGGCCTCGGAGCCAAAGATGTAATATTTTGGGAACGCTACATTACTTCGGTTATCGTACGGATTCTGGTGAGGTTTTATCTATGAAAATCATTTATATTTATGATGAAAATCGAGGGCATGACACACCCCCTGCACGCGAATAATCCGTGACGCGCACCCAGTTAATTGGTTTTCAAATCAGTTTTTTCAAATTGCCTTCGGCCGCAGCCCATTTTCCTGAGCGCTCAAGACCTCTTCTTGGGTCCTCATTCACAAGTCAACTAGTGTGTAAAGTCAATTAAGATGGAATAGAGTTTTGTAACTAGGCAATGTGGGACAAAAGGCAAACACATAGGCGTTTTATGATGAATTGCATGGTATGGGGGATTTTTTTGAATTATAATTATATATAATTATTATTTATTGTAGTTGCGGTAAATCCGAAACGGTACCCAGTATTTGACTGGTACCGATACGTACCGTATCAATAGGAAAACCGGTACCCTGGCCGGTACGGTATTCAGAACATTGGCTAAAACTGTTAACATGATGTTTTTTTTTTTTGAAAAAATACACGGTATAGGGTTGTGAAATAAAATTACATTAAAGCCATATATTTGAGAAGTTTTTGTTATTCTTTGCTAAAAATATTTGAATCACCGTAAATATTTGTTTTCATGCTTACATATGTACGTGAAATTTTTTGAAGCTTCAAAACGAATAAAATATTTATACATGCATAGTTAAAACTAAATGTATATATTTCTTTTAAGAAATTGTGATTAGGGACATTAATGACTTTTACATTGGGTTGCGAAGGGTATTCATGTCATATCAACATTCTAAGGGTAAAATGGGTAAGAAAATAGGTTTAGTTGGTGATGTCAGCGATTTTAGTTACATAGTAACGATCTCTTAATAGAATAGGGGAATCCGTAACCGACAACAAAAGGAGAGGAGAGATTAAGTGAAATTTACCCAATAACTTGTCCAACTTTTGAGGATGGCGATGCAGATTCATTAACGCCAACAAACTAATATGTAGAGGTTAAAATTGTTCCAGAACTTGTTTTGTAATGCCCCGAATTTTGAGTACGTTGAATAAACCTTTTTATTGAAAATTTAAAGAGTCTGGCTTATTATTACATCATTACTCCCGTAAGAGTACTTTTATTACACGAGGGAGGGAAAACTAGGGTTCCTAACTACAGCTCCGCATGCTCCTCCATCCTAGCCAGCTCTTCGGCTCCGAAGGCCTCCAAGTGTACAGCTTACCTGATCATCTACAAGATCTGACACATTATACCGGCGTCGCCACCAATATAATATGTCAGGGTCACCAAAGGTAACACCATGAATTACAGGAGCTCAATAGAATAATCCATACTTACTAACCCATAACTTACAAGCAATAGACCATAAGGTTAACGATTTCCACATAGTACATGCATATCTAACAAAACTGTAACAATGACACATCCACATTCACTAGTCAAACTAACGTTCGTGTCCATGATTTTTTGAGTTTCTCCTACGCGACTCATTGTAGACCGTGTCTCATTTTCATTTATCAAATCAACATTTGCAAAATCATTTTTACACACCCAACCTCGGTTCCGCCGCTCCGGGTTCCCATTGGCACACAAAATATGGAATTTGGCATTGGCTCCTCTCCACGGATAACCAACCCACAATTCAAAACCCTTGGTTCCGCCTTTTCGGGTTCCCGAGTATCCCACAATGGTTCTGCCGGTCCGGGTTCCCATTTGGGTTTTCGAAAATCATTAAAACAATTGCGTTGGCTCCTTTCTACGAATAACCAAACCACAACTCATCCCTCGGTTCTGCCACTCCGGGTTCCCAAGTATCCCCACAATGATTCTGCCGGTCCGGCTTCTCATTGGGTTTTTCGAAAACGTTTTCACACACACACCACACAATGCGCTGCCAAGTTTGGCCCCATTGTGGTTTTAAAACTTATCTTGCCTTTATCACACCCTAGGTGTCATATTTCTACTTTCTCGTTTTATGTGTCTCGTTTTCATACAATGACTCCGCGGTAAGACTTTTCACATACATAATCATAAATCATTCATTGAAATTTTGAAACTAAACTAGCAAGATCATCCAACTCTATATTATTAATCATGCTCAAATCATCACTTAAAGCATAACGCCACATGTACAGACTCCTTTGGAGTGAAAATCACTTATGATTTACAACACGACAAGTAATACAAGCAATTCATGTATACATGCTCATAACCATCCTAAAGATCAAAATATGAATATTTCTATCAAACAATAAAGTCTTATCTTTTGAAAATCGCTCTTTCTTGCTTTGTGAGAAGTTTAGAACAACATATGTTTATTAGAGTATAAGTCAATTATTCTGACATACTCATACTTCCATTAGCAAGATAAACTTGTTGACAATCATGCATTTCAACTATTATAAACGATAGATAACCTTATCTACTTAGAGAAAACGGTTAAGAATATTTATACTTTGAACTAAGGACATTCTACTTTCCAACATACGGTTTTATGCTATACATCAAGTTAAGACAAGGGATTCTACCTTTCTCCTTGGTGGTAGTGGTGACTACGGAGAGAATAAGTACGTCGGGCGGAGCAACTTTCTGCGGTAAGCTTCCAGTAGCTTCGAAAGAGAAGGGTTTCTCTTGAAACTTGATCTTGACTAAACTACTTGAACTTTTTGGATTGAGAGGGTGGTCGAGTGGTGGTTTAGTGGTGGTTTTGGATGAGTTTCTTGAGGAGCACAAGAAGAACTTCAAGATCAAGGAAGAACTAAGCAAGAACAAGTAAGAACACAAGCTTTCTTAGAGAGAGAAGTTGGAGGATGAATGTATGAGTTGAATGCTTGGATAAGGGTCCTATTTATAGCAAAATTTGGGCTCTTTCTCCCCCTCACATTGGCCGGCCCCCCCTCTCTCTTTTCTCCCATGGATTTGTTCCATTGTGTAGTCAAATCACATCATAAAGCATGTCATACCTTGTCATCCAATTTTAAGTTCAAAATCTATGTTATCATGAAGGGTTTTGGCCTTGTCTTGTCCTAGGTTGATGTTGCTTGCAAGAAAGAACATAATAATGACTAGGATTGTGTTCATAAATGCCTATAAATGGGTTGTCAAATGGGCTTAAGGCTAAAATGGTAGCTTGTGGGAGTGAACAAGGTCACATTCACACACCACACTCTCTTCCTCTCTCTCTCTCTCTCTCTCTCAGCCTTTCTCTCTCTCTCCCTCTCCCTCTCCCTCTCTCTAGTACTAGGTATGTATGTATATATCTACATACATGGTTATCTATGAGTACACTTAAGTACCAAATAGTCTTGTTAGGCCTAGGAAAAGGAGGTGATGAGTGACAAGACTTAGGTTGCTTCTTTTGGAAGCAAAGTATTGATTCCTTTTGGCATGACTTGTCTTGTCAAGTTATATATACACTTGGCAAGTCTAGTCTTCACTAACCAAGGGATAATAATTCCCCTAACATTTGTTATCCAATGGGTAAAGAGGAAAGTAAGGTTGATATGACTAGGCTTATTTCTCTTGGAAGCAACGTAATGGCTTCTTATGATACAAGTCAAATATATACAATGGCAAGTCTAGTTGCTTTTATCCAGGGGATAATATTTTTCCTAGCAATTATTGTCCAATGATCAAAGGTGTATTAATGGTAGGTAAGGTTGACAAGACTAAGCTTACTTCTTTTGAAAGTAAAGTAATGACATGGTCCATGATTCCTACATGACTTGTCAAATCAATGCTTCATTAGCAAACCAATTTCTATTATCCAAGAGTTACAAATTTCCCTAGCAATTATTAACCAAAGGGTAAAAGGGAAAAGAACTAGGTATGGTCTTGAAAGGACTAGTCATGAAGTAAAATGATTACCTCTAATGGTCTAATGGTTCAATTAGGGTTTGGATGGGTTCATAAGACTCAAAATGGTCAAAAAGGTCCTTCTAGGGTTACGAGTTGTAACTATGTGAATTGGTAGTTCGGTTCCTCTAATTAATTGGTTGAAAGCTAACCCTACTTACCAAGTAAGACTTCTAGCTGAGAAATATAATTTTTTTGGACTAAAATCTAATTTATGGCGAATTATTAGAAACTAAAAAGGAATTTTAAAAGAAATCCAAGTAATTTAAAATAAAATTCAAATATTTAACGAAATTTTTATTTACCGAAAATCAGAGTAGTTACATGTTCAGTCTAACAAATGCATTAAAATAAGGGTATTGATTTTCATTTTTTTTATAATCCGCACTCTTTTTTTGTCTTTATTCATGTGAATTTACTTCATTACCCTTTATGAGTTCACTAGTCGACACATGGAGGGGTATTATAGTAAATTTATACCATATAAAAACAAGAAGGGAGTGTTAAAATCAATTCCCAAAAATAATAATATATAAAATTCGTTGTTAAATTAGCAACAATAATAATATTTTTTATTCTTGCCACTGTCAAAATTTTTTAGTATTTGAGAATTGTAACAATGTGTCTACAATTGTTATTTGTTCTCATATGGAAGGGTAGAGCATCTCCATCGGACAATCATTTTGGGAGCTCAAGTCAAACATTAGCTTGAAGACCCAAAATTTCTCCTTCAAATGATTGGCCATTTTGAGAGCCAAAATTAAAAATGACTTGGCCATTTACTTGAAACAAAATTTTTTTTTTTGGCTAAATTTGGCCGTGAAAAAGGTTTTGACTAAATAATAATTTTAGCACCAAGGGTTGTGATCTAAAGACTCTTGGAAGCAACCCAATAGAGGTGATATGTCAGATATGACCTATGGGTTAAGTGGTAGCGGGCTAAATAATGACTTTAGCAGTATTAGTGCACTTTTGTCAAATTTTAACCAAAAGTGTTACATACACAATACCAAACACGATCCCTCGCATACATGTGAGGTCCAAAAAATTATTATGGTCATTTTTAAAAGCCAACTATAACGACCCTGATTTTCGGTTAATAAAAATTTTGTTAAATATTTGAATTCTTCTTTTAATTACGTAGATTTCTTTTAATAATTCCTTTTAATTCCTATAGTTCGTCATAATTAGATTTTAGCCCCTTGAAATTTGTTTCTTGATTAAAGACCCTACTTGGCCAGTCTAGTTAGCTTCTAACCGACTAGTTAGAGAAACCAAACTACCAATTCACTTAGTTACAATTCCCTAACCCTAGATGGACCTTTTTGACCATCTTTGAGCCTTATGAACCTTTCCAACCCTGGACTTGAAAATCATTTTATATTTTCTTTTATTATTTTAGTTCTTTTCTTTACCCATTGGACAATAAAAGTTAGGAAAACTTTTTTCCATTGGACAATAGGAAAACTAGATTTTTTTCCACCTAAGGTACCATTCTAGATTTTGTTAAAGGTACATATATATAGTTATATATAGTCTTATATACACATGCCTAAAAGTACATGTATATATTATTCAAGTATATATATTACTTTACTTCTTTAACCATTGGTCAATAACTACTAGGGCAAATATTACCTATTGGATAATAGAGTAGTCTTACTAGCAAGTACTAAGATGGACTAAATAAATATTTTCCTAGATCCACCATGTGATTATATATGTACCATGGATTTACTATCTAGATTTTCCATCAAAAATATTTTGTACTAGATTTGATAAAGTACTCATATTCACATGACTAAAGGACATTTGGTTTTTTAAAATATTATTCAAGTATATATTACCTTTTATCCATTGGTCAATAAAAGTTAAGGAAACTTTTATCCATTGGACAATAGAAACCCTAAATTTTCTATTTAAGATATTCATTGCTAGATTTGGTTAAGTACTATTTTATAGTTAAATATAGATTTTTATACATACTTAAAAGGGCATTTTGGTTATTTAATTATGAAAATTTCCTTATTGCTTTTGTCCATTGGTCAATAATTATTAGGGGATTTATTATCCATTAGATAATAGGATAAATCTTTCAACAAGTACTAGGGTTCATTAAATAAATCATTTTCTTAGATTTTTCATTTGCTTATTTGCATAAAAAAAAGGGTGTATCCAAATCCTAGATTGCTAAGTACTATAATAAAAAAATTAGTACTAGTACCTTGTGAATTTTATTAATAAGAGAATCGTAGCCTTATATTTTATTTGATACTTAGTACCTACCTATATATTTAACTATGTGGACATGAGTACATATATATCATATTATATAAAGCCCTAGATTTCCTAAAGTACATGATCCAATAATTTAATAAGAACATGTACATAATTAGATTACTTTAATGGGATATTTGATTTGGAAATCTAGTACCTTGTACCTTTTGGCCTATTATTTTCTAGGAAAATCTTTACCCATTGGATAATAATTGCTAGGAAAAATTTTATTCATTGGGTAATAGCCAAGACTTTTGCTATAAATAGCACTCCATTCTTGCCATTCAACTCACACCTTCACCTAGCAACTTCTCTCTCTAGAAAAACTTGTATTCTTCCTTTGTTCTTACTTAGTTCTTTTTGTTCTTAAAGTTCTTCTTGTGTTCTTCAAGAAACTCATCCAAGGCCGCCACTAAACCGCCACCCGACCACCCTCTCGATCCAAAAGTTGTAGTAGTAATAGTCAAGACTTAGTTTCGAGAGAAATCTTTCTCTTTCGAAGCTACCATAAGCGTTCCGTAGGAAGTTACTCCGCCCGACCACTGACGTACTTTTTATAGCCGCCCTACCGCCAATAAGAAAGGTATAGTCCCCAGTCTACTAACTCTACGTATAGTATAGAACCGTATCTTGAAAAGTAAATTATTCTTGCACTCTAACTCTAAGTATATAAGGTTATCTGTCACCTATAATGTTTGAGATGCATGATAAAGCATAAGTGATTTTTCACTCCAAAGGCGTCCATACATGTGGCGTTATACTTTAAGTTGTGATTTGAACATGCTAAATAATATAGAGTTGGATGATCTTGCTAATTTAGTTTCAAGATTTAAAATGAATGATGAATACTTGTGTGGAAAGTCCTACCGCGGAGTCTATGCATGAAAATGAAACATGGAAATCGAGAAAGTAGAAATATGGCACCTAGGGTGTGGTTAATGAAAAAGCATGTTTGAAACGGGTGAAATATTTTGGAAACTGCAATGTGACCGGACGTGGTAGCCCATTGTGTGGTGTGAGTTTTGTGTGCGTTCCAATGGGAACCCTGAGCGGCGAAACCATGATGAGGTATGGCTTGGTTATCCGCGGAGAGGAGCCAATACAATTGTGTGCCAATGGGAACCCGGAGCGGCGGAACCAGTGTGCGGATACTCGGGAACCCGGAGCGGCAAAACTGAGGTTGGGTGTGTTAAAAACAAAATTTTGAAATGTTGATTTAGAAAAAGAAAAGTGGAAAATGGTGACACGGTTTACGAAGAGTCGCGTAGGAGGAACACAGAAAATCATGGACACCAACGATAGTTGAATATCAAATGTGGATGTGTTATTGTTGCTTTCTGTTGTATTATTTCTATTGTTTGTAAGTTAAGGGTTGGTGGGTATGGGTTATCTATTGAGCCTTTGTAGCTCATGGTGTTACCTTTGGTGACCCTGACATATTATATTGGTGGCGACGCCAGTATAATCTGTCAGATCTTATAGATGAACAGGGTGAACTCTACACCTTGGAAGCCTTTGGAGCCGAAGAGCTAGCTAGGATGGAGAAGGAAGCGGAGAAGTAGATAGGAACCCTAGTTCCCTCCCTTATTTGAATAAAAGTACTTTTGTAAGGTTATGATGTAATATTGAGTCAGACTCTATTTAAGTTTTCAATAAAATTGACTATTTAACGTTCCTAAAATTCGGGGCGTTACACAAACTTAATGCGGTGGGTTCCACATGTATATATGAGAGGTTGTATTTAGATTGTTGGGTTCCTAATATTTTTGAATTTTAACAAAATTACAACACACCAAAAAATAAGTTTGGCTATTAAAAATAATCCAATCATGCTATTTACACACACAATATCACAAAGATTGGGGTTTACATGCTAAAATTGTGATGTGTGTGGGTCCAAATCCATGGAAATAGCATTATAAAAAATAAAAATAAAAAGTTATTGCTTTTTGCAGTTATTTTTTGTATAAAAAATTTACACATCATAAGCCCTAGAAGACAAGTAATAAGTATTATCAAAATAAAATGCGTCATTTTGAGGAACCTTATATGGTAATAGTGTTCACTTGTTTGCGTTTGTAGTGCAGGTAGGTAGCATTTTCCTTTCAGAAAAAACTCAACGGCCTAAAATCAAATCAGATCGATACTTTAGTACAATTCAAACTCCATCAAATAATCGTTCTCTCTCTCTCTCTCTCTCTCCCCGAGACTAATGGCGGACCCCGCACTTCACTCCCAGACCCCTCGCCACCAGACCCGGATCCTCAAAGAAATCGCCGTCGACTACTGCCCCGATGCCTGCACACACTGCGCGGAATCCGACTCCATCGCCGTGACGTTTGACCACCGCGGCGGCGTGCGGTGGCGCTCCACCACCCGCTTCCACTACGGCACGTTCGGGGCCGAAATCCAGTGCCCCAAAGGAAACACGAGCGGCCTCAACTTCAACATCTACCTCTCCTCACTGGAAGGCAACAAGTCCCAAGACGAGATCGACTTTGAGTTCTTGGGCAAGGACAAGACCATTGTCCAGACCAACTACTATACCACTGGTACGAAATCAAATTTCCTTGAATGCCCACGGCAACTCAAGATTTTGTTTGGAAAATGCTAATCTCTAACCCTGAGGGCGGAACTAATACTAAGGCCTCGTTCTGGAACATATAAAAAGTCTTTATTTTTTAAGATGACAATTTCAAACTCAAAAATAATGGATTTATTGAAATTTAAAAATATGCAATATGGATCTTGTTTGAAAGATCTCGAAAGTGCAAAAAAAATCAAAAAATTATTTTTCATTTGCACTATTTTTGAGTTTGAAAATATGAAATAAGAACTTATTTTTTTAAAAAGTGTTCTGGAACGGGGCCTAATACTAGTATATAAAACGATGCATTGATATTCAATTAAGGTGTATTGATATCTATAAAAGTGCTTTAATATCCGTGATTGAAATTTGATTTTTTTTTTCTTGTCAATATTGTATACATTAGCGGGTTCAGGCCCTGAACCCCAACTTCGCCTCCCATGAGGCTCGAACCTCTACCTCCACACGGAGGGTTGGAGGAAGGGTGAGAGTGAGACAACCAACTTTACTAAGAAGGGTTTCTCTTTGAAATCTAAATTTGTTTGGCATTATTTGCCTATTATTCCACGCCTACTAGACAAAAGTTAGATAGACCTATTGCTTATCCAAAAAAAAAAAAAGACCTATTATTTATTGAGAACATTAAAAACAAAGTAATCAAATAAGGAGTTTTTCCATTTTATGTTCAATTACCAAAATACCCTTACTCTTTTTAGGTATTTACCAGTTTTAGGTATTTTGTGCATTATTTTTTTTTGCTATTATTGAGGGTTTGTGTATTTTTTATTGCTATTTTTATTATGCGTTTAGTGAATTGTTAAACAAAGTTAATGATTTTCTTATTTCAAATATTACTTACATGGTAATATTTATTTATTCTAAACTACCAAATCAAAAAATCAAAACTCGAAGTTTATTTCTCAAGCGCAATACCAAAAAAATTATTCCCCTCAAAAATACATAAATATAAATTTAAACAAATGAAAAACATTATTCATACATCTTTTAACACAATAATAAAGAACCAAGGGTAACATAGTAAAAAATTAACCCATAATTCATTCACATTATTTATCTACCAAACACTACTCCTGTTGCAACACACATTCTGCACGTATCATCCAAACACTCCTACCAGATTTAAAATACATTATGACCATAATCCAAAATTTTGAAAATAAAAAGCCAAAAAGTAGCCTCCCAAACACCCCCATTAATGCCTAAGGGTCCATTTTGGCTAAATTAAATGGACTAAAACTCTTGTTTTCACGGAGTTTTGGACATGTTATTCTTCTCATATACACCAACTAAAATACTCCTTTCGGCCCAATTTGTTTATTCATTACGGGAATTTTAACTTTTTATTAACTCAAAGACTTTAATTTGGAAAGTGTGAGATTTTCACAAATAACCTTTAAAACAATAGAATAAGTTTAACTAAAAACTAAAGGGGTGAAATTGGAAGTTTGGCATTTTGTGGTGGTTAATTTTGGAAAGTTGTAAACAATTTTAGGACGGCTAAAAAGGAAACATGAGTAAATGAAATGGGACGGAAGGAATATTATTCAGCAAAAACAATTTTACTATGGGAAAAGAAGGGAAAGTATAGGTTGAGAAAGTAACATTAGCTACGCCAAACCAGACACCTTTTTTTCCCCTATTTTTTAACTGACCAATCCGGTCACCCCTCAACCAACTAAAACACTTAATTCTTACAATCTTCTTAACATTAACTCGCCAATTAACTTTGTCACGCCCTCGATTTTCAACATAATAATAAAGGTTTACCAAAAATAAAACCTCACAATAATCTATACGATACCCAAAATGATACAGTATTTCCATTTCCATAATTACACTTCAACATCTAAAGTTCCCAAAAATTACATCTTTGGCTCCAAGGCCCCAAATTGATTGAAGTACCGAATATTGAAAGAGAGTTAAGAGTTTATAATATTCAAAATCAAAAGATTTACAAATAGAGTTACAAATACATCTTCCAAAAGGGATTTACAAAGATGTATAGGTAACTTCTCCGCGTTAGCTTTCAAAATATGTCCACATCCAAGCATTCAATCATGCTAGCTACTGCCCTGAGTTAGTACCTGAAAATGATTGAGGGTTTGAGTTACACTAGCTCAGCAGGAAATTCTAATGTAACATTATATGCAAAAGAAATGCAAGGATGATCACGGGATATGAATATAAACAAGGACAATATGGTAATCAACACTCTTGACTTCATAACCTCAAATCAACAACTTAATGATCACCGTTTATCTCACACTAGAACGATTCCCATCTTTCATGTATCCGAAACCATCTCATCGTATGTGTCTTGAGTTGAAGCCCCTGCTGGGCTAAGTATGGGATCCCAATATCCCTTGCCAAGCGCCCACGATGCAGGTTGAGCCTTGAATGTTCAATATGAGCATTAGTTTTTGCCGGGCTAATTATGGGTCCCTGATATCTCCTGCCAGACACCCACCCGTCGATGGACCCTGAATGTTCTCGTTGTGTCGATAAGTGTCCAAGAATCTCGTACTCACATAATGTGTCATTTCATTCCATTCGTGATTCAAGGGGTATTCAAGGTGAAATTCTACCGAACAAGGGTAAGAGATGCAAAGATACTTCATGAACTCAACGGATACGATTACTCATGTTAAGAGGTGATTTAGAGGTGCTTAGAATAAGTTAGAGGTGATCAGGGGTCAAAACGATGAAGTCTGAAACAAAGTGGCAAAAACTATCCATAAGCTCCTAGTATTGATACAGTCAAAATGGCGTATCGATACCGCGAGCAAATCAGAAATTCTGAAGCTTATGGTATCAATACGGCAGAAAGCTTGTATCGATACGATGATGTTTCGAGCAGATTTTTGAGGATTCAACGATAACAACCATAATAGGCACGATTTCAAGGATAGAAAACATATCTTTTACATATATTGAGAGGTAGAATCCCTACTTCGAAGTCGAAGCACGAAACCCAAGAAGTTACGAGCCTTAGCTTTCCAAAAACCTCGATTCAACCGGAATACACCACACCGAGCTCTAATCGACAAAGAGCAAGCCCAAAATCACGCGTAGAATGAGGAATGGAGGTTAGTTTGTGAAGGTTTTGAGGTGTTTTGGTGAGATTTTGGAAGAGAGAGCAAGAGTGAGAGAGCAAGACCGAGAGATAGAGAGATAGAGAGAGGGACGTGAGGGAGATGGAGGAGAAAATAATTCTCTACTCCCTCACCCTCCTATATATGCCAACTAGGGATTGTACCCGTGCCTGAAGGCACGGCACAACGCTTTTTGAATACAACTAAATTGAATTGCCTTTATCTACTTCTAACCAATTCGTGTGTGAAAGCATAACGCAGTATATTTTTTGTTTAGTCTTAAAAAGTATTCTTCCCGGATAATCATAGTCATCTGCAAGCGAATTAAAGAAAAATACGATAATATACACAAAATAAAACCAACACAGTCCAATTCCATTATGGCATTTCTAATAACAAATCCATTACATTTAGCAAAAGCTCCCTAAAAAAAACAGTCTTGGTATGTTGTTTCTTTACATAAGTACAATAGGAGTCAAGACACATGCCCTGCAAGGGCGAGTCTTCATCAACCACTCACCAATGAGCCTCCACATAAACTTAAAAAACAAAATAAACTAAAAGCAAATGCCATTTCTTTACTTGCCAGTGCCTGAAGACACTTACCGCCGAAATCCGACAAAAACATTTACTAACAATACAGTTTACCTACAATGCTCCCGATCAATGCGTCTGATGAGATTCACTAACAATAGGCAAAAGATTAAGATAGAGTTTACCCAATACATAAAACCAAAATTTAATTTATATTTCCTTGACCAACAATGGATAAAGGAGGCAATACCAAGAAAGCTACCTGCCAGAATTCAAATTCACGATGATTGGAGACCCATTTTGGATTTGTCAACAAAATAACATCGTATGCACACTAATCATCTGAGTATAGTTAACAAACATATCATGTGTTGTAAGAACCAAAATCCTATAAAATATTTAAGCTCCCACTCCTTTTACCTAGTTAAAATATTTAACAAAAATTAGTTCCAGAAATCCATAAAGAAAGAAAGAGATAGAGACCATGATAGAAAGAGTATAATTCAGTGTGCAAATTACCTAACAGAAACCAAAACCAAACGCGCAAAAATCACGTACTACCAAAGAGTTGTTGCCTTCAATCCACAGAATAGTCAATAAGTTATCTGATCAAGCACACCACAAATCAGTACAAAAGGTTATATAATTTGAAAATTTTCCAATACTTCTAGCGACAAGATCCTGCTGTGGTAAACATAATCCGACGACAACCATGTTCATTTGGGCGACGACAATCCATAGGGATTGTGCCGTGCCCAAAGGCGCTTACCGCTGAAATCTGACAAAAACCTTTAGTATCAATTCAATTTACCAGCAATGCTCCCTTTACTATCACTTCAATTCACCTCCTGTCAGCATAGAAACTAAAAACAGTGATATGTAAAATCGTATTTCTCGAAGACTTTATTCCAACACAAAGCTTTTAAAATTTATAATTCACATTGTCGTGTCCCCGGCTCGTCCCACCATTAATCATATTAAAATCTAATGGACACGTACATGTTCTCGGTGTGTCTAGCGTATTTGGAGTGTCCAAAACGGATATGGCAATCTCCAGGAGTGTTGGTGACTCACCTAATACCATTAGGTTAATTTTTTCAAGAAAATCTCATAACTTCCCACAACCTATTCCACTAAGCTTTACCCGAAAGATATACAAAACTTAGTTTTAAGCAATGTGATTGTTATATGAATATCCCTTTGCGATGGAGCATCAATTCTCTAGAGTTAAAGATTTTGTTCTATGAATTGCCCGTGCCCAAAGGCACGACACATCGTGTTCTTAACACAATTAAACTAAACCTTATGAAGCACCGGCACCTTTAGAGGTGGACGTATTGCAGTGTCTAGACACGGGGACACCTCGGGGACACATATGGGACACATCACATGGCGTGTCCCATAATTTAATATAAATTTTTTAGGAGGACACGGCTGGGGACACGTATGGACTTAGCGTGTCCCATAATTTATTATGGAACTATGGATTTTTATCATGTTTTGTTTTCAATTGGGTATTTGGATTGTATTGAACTTATGGATCATGGATGGCTTGTTTTATTTGAATGGTATTATTAGAACTATCGATGTTATGTTTTGTCTATATTTTGCCATTTACACTTGGAAAAAATATACACATAGTGTGTCCCCCGCCGTATCCGTGTCCCCATTTTTGTAGAATTTTCGTATCCCTGTGTCAGTGTCCGTGCATTATAGACTAAACCACTCTTCCCTACTATTGATTCCACAAAAAGGACATTAATATATACACTAAATTTTAAAATTCAACACCCCCATTATGGTGTCATGTCAATAGGAGCAAAAATCAATTTCCTTCGAAGGAAAATAAAGTAGGAGCTAAAGTTGGACACCCCATCCCAGGAGGCTTAATGGAGTCCCCAAAATTCAACTACAATATCAACGAATCAAACAATTAAATAGATGAGCCTGAAAATACGCAATCTTTTTTCATATCTCTGTGTGTGCATAGTTATGAACTTAACATATGATCCCCCTAACTTCCCCTTCCCTCTCTTAAAATCCCTAACAGCTTTCCTCTCCCCAACAAAACGCATAAGACTTGATAAAACAAAAAACACCATCCATCCAACATTTAAAAATGCACACCGACCAGTGCTCTGCATAACAAAATCAGGCTCAAGATCTAAACACACCAATCAATGATTTACATGTAACAACATTAGAGCAAATCTAAGCACACCAGCCAGTGCTCTGCATTTAACAGCATAAATACATCTAAGCACACCAAGCCTCTTAAGTAATAAGGTAGTTCCATACTTACGGATCGAAAGCCTCGCAATTTACGTACTTGAGTTGTACTTCTGCACAAATGTAAAATTAAATAGAAAACTAATAAGCAATACTTCCAATTCAAATAAAAGCACTAAAAAATACAGAAAATAAAATGTTGATTTTCCATTTAAAATGACCACAGTGTTGGATTTTTGTTAAGAAGGAGAAGTAACCATAAGAAGGGAAACTAAACAAAGGAAGCACCAACACTCAAAGAAGTATCTGTATCTGTGTCTTAACACATTGGGGACACCACGTAGTGTGTCATTAAATAAAACACGGGGGGGACACAGGAGGGACACAGCGGGGAATGGGGTTAAATACGCGTAGAACATCATTAGATAGCACTCTAACCCTCTCTCGTCGCAAGCGTTGCCCGATTGATACGAAGGGCAATTTTTTGAACTTCGTTCTCGTTCTTGCCTTTTACGTTGTGCCAAGGAAGCTTTTGATACCGTGTTATCATTAATTCCCTAAAATATAAGCACAATTTCTTAGACCTTGTTCCCTAAAAAGAGAGTGTAATCAAGTTGTTTCAATTTGGTAAGAAAGGGCAAAAGAATCATACCATTGGAAATGCATTTTCTTTTCCCTTACTTGCAGAGATTGATTTCTCTTTTTCCTTGGACTTTGCCTACGCCATTTCAAGGTCTCGCCCCTCTCGGATCACAATACCGACGGTTTTATCTCAAAGATGTCCAAGCTAATGAGAAATATGTTAGATTATAAATAAATGGGAAGATTTTACTTGAAATTTTGTTAAAAAAAAATGGATGACCACACCACTAATCAGCATATAGTCGCTAAACATATTATTAAAAGAACAAAAAGACAAATGAATGGTTAAAGAATCATACCCTTAGGTAAGCATTATCTTTTCTCTTATTTGCATAGATGACTTTCTCTTTTCCCTTGGACTTTGTATAATCCATTCTTTGTCCTGGTAAGTAAAAAAACATGTGAGAGAAGATTTTTTTGTCCCTTACATGGAAAATAGAATGTGCTTACCCTAAGAAAGCGGATCATATTCATATCACGTTCCTCTCGAAGCACATCACTGACGTTTTTGAATATATTGTCCATAGCTTGTGGATTGAATGGAGGCTTAATAGTTGCTTAAGACGTTTCTACAGTCAGGATGTTTCAAGACAAATAGTTAGAATGTTTCTATACTAAATTGATGTAGAGCTAAGCAGTTCACAATTTCTCTTAAAATATATAATCTCAATCAATAACTTAGTGAAAATGCCTCAATTACTATAATGAGGGACACGGCGGGAACATGAGACATCTAATTCCAAAACTATCCCCACAAATGTTTTCCCTCCATATAACTGCAAGGGGAAAACATGGAAAACCCATTCACACATTTGGTAACCGCTCCTTCTCTCTCTCTTAAACCGTGTAACCTCTGATCTCCAAAGGAAAACCGCTTCCCCTATTTGCAGAGCATGCCTATACCCAATGAATGTAGAAATTGGCACATCAACTCAGCACTTTGGAATAGTACAGCAATTCCCCATCCGAAAAACTCCATGGCTGTCAGAAACCCACTTCATAAGAGAAAAAATGGATGCTTTACTCCCCCTCATTCTAACCAAGGCAAGTTGGCACATCAACTCAGCACTTTGGAATAGTGCAGCAATTCCCCATTCGGAAAACTTCTGGCAATCCTTTGGCTGGTACGTCACGTCTATTAAACTGCACCAAGCTGCACCTTAAATGTCTAAGTATATAGGATCCAATGTTGGCTTGGCACCTAAAAGTTCGTACTATGTTACTCCTATGAGAAATATAATAGTAGTAAATAAATAAATAAAAAAGTTCCCCATAAGTAAAATCATTACTGAAAAAGTGAAGCGAATTGTTCTCCTGCAATATCTTAGTAGCTGATTAAGAGGTATCTACAGTCAAAATTATCCCAGGACTTACAGTTATAGTTAAGCATTCCACAATTTCTCATCAACGAAACTTCCCAATGAAAGGATATATGTTTTTCCTATTATCCCACTATGAAATTCAAACCTCTGATTCTACCATTAGAATTCTATGAAAACTAAAACAGAGGGTGAGTTTGGTGGACAAAGAAACCTGGTGAATTCTCATTCTCATTCTTTTGTACAGGTAATGCCCAACATACCTAAAACCCTACAACTTGACAAATAGGACCATGAAATGACACAGTGATACAACAATATAGCCCAAGTCTAAAATACACAGGATTGACCCACGTCCCTGTAACGACCCTGATTTTTGGTCGTTAAAAATTTTGTTAAATATTTGAATTTTTTTGTAATTGCTATTAATTTCCAAAGTTTGTTAAAATTACGTTTTTGCCCTTAAACTTTCGTTTCTTGCACTTTGGTCCTATTTAGCAAGCCTAGTTAGCTTCTAACCATCCAGTTGAAGCAACTAAACTAGGAAGCCATCTAGTCACCATGAATGGACCGTTTTGCCCCTCTTTGACCTCTTGAACCTTTTTAACCCTAGGATTCTCTAAGTACCTTTTAATTATTTTCTAATGGGGTTTTGAACTTCCTATTGTACAAAGGTACCATGTTTATATTACCTTAGTACATGGAAGATTTATTTAAATACCTAAAGTACCCATGTGCTAATTGACTAGTTTAAAAAGAGAATCCTAGCCCTTAAGACTACTTTGATCCATGGTACAAATAGTATTACTTTTTTATTTGTTTCTTTCTTTTTTTTTGTACCTTGGCAAGAGAATGAGAGGGAGAGAGAGAAGAGATCAGCCGAATAGGGAGAGAGAGAGGGGGGGGGGGCTGGTTGGGAGAGAGAAGAGGAGGGAGATTTTGGCTAGTACTTACCATTGATCTTCCATTGTACAACTAGATTCTTGATGGTTGATCTTTCAAGCCAAGTCTTAACTTCCAATGTCCTTTTTGTACACTTCAAGATTTGTTTAAACAAGAATCTTGTACCAATATTCTTCTTGCCCACCAAGTCTTCCAAGAAACAAATCCTAGCCATTGGATTTGCCTTTGATCTTCCAAGATTCATGACAAGTGTCAAAGAGAGGGAGAGAGAGAGAGGGGGGGCCAGCCATGGAGAAGAGGAGAGAGAGCCAATGTTTTGCCTATAAATAGAAGCCATTCCAAGCTTCAAAACTCACACCTTCAAAGCTTTGCTCTTCCTTCTCTCTAGAAACCATTTCTGGGCAGCCTACTGTCCCTTTGGAAATCCCCAGTTTTCTCTTGCTTCGAGTAGTTTTTAGAGCCAACTTCCTTCGGGAAAGTTGTAGAATACTTCGAGACCTTCAAGTTAGGCTCAAGAACCACCTCAATCTGAGAAGAAATGACAAAGATATTGTCATCCAAAGTTCAGTGAAATTCTCGGATTTCCATTTCCAGACAGCTTATTGTCTTCTCCTTTATCACCATTTTTCTCCTACTTAGAGTAGTTTCTAGGATCAACTTTCTTCACGAAAGTTGTAGAGAATTTCTTGAGCTTCAATGTCAACCCAAGAACGACTGTATTCGGCCAAAGATTGACCGAGTTACTGCCGTCCAAAGTTCAGGCCAGATTCGTGAGTTTCATCACGCGTGGATTTTCAAATAGCTTATTCGGCCCCGACTAGTTTCGGATCAAGGTAGGATATTCTTACTCCTATTCCTAAGTATAAGTAGATTATTTCAAAAGATAGAACGTATCGTTTGTCTAGAAGTATTGCACTTTGATCTTTAAAATGATTATGAGCATGCTTATATGAATTGCTTGTATTACTTGTGACACGGTAAAGCATAAGTGATTTATCACTCCAAGGGCGTCCGAACATGTGGCGTTATGCTTTAAGCGTTGATGTGAGCGTGATTTGCAATATAGAGTTGAATGATCTTGTTAGATTACAATGAATGATTTGTTGATACGTATGTGTTAAGTCCTACCGCGGAGTCTTTGCTTGTAACGAGACACGGAAATCGATGAAGTAGAAACATGGCACCTAGGGTGTGTTTGACAAAGAACGATGAGTTTTCCGAGGAAAAAGATATTTTAGAAACTACATAATGATCATTTCGAGGGCATTATGTGTGTGTGTGTGTTCCAATGGAAATCCGGAATAGCGGAACCATTGTGAGGTTGTGTGTGTGCGTTCCCATGGGATCCCGGACCGGCGGAACCATGGTGAGGTATAGCTTGGTTATCCGCGGAGAGGAGCCAATGCAAATTGTGTGCCAATGGGAACCCGGTGCGGCGGAACCATTGTGAGGATACTCGGGAACCCGGCGCGGCGGAACCGAGGTTGGGTGTGTGGCTTGGTTATCCGCGGTACGGAGCCAATGTCAAATGATTTTGAAAGGATGGGTGTGTAGCTTGGTTATCCGAGGTACGGAGCCAATGCAATGATTTGAAAGATTGTTTTGTAAGTGAAAATGATTGACACGGTCTACGATGAGTCGCGTAGGAGAAACCGGGAAATCTTGGACACCAACGTAGTTAAAAATCGACTGTGGATGTGTTTATTGTTTGTTATTTGTGATCTATTGTTCGTAAGTTATGGGTTAGTGGGTAGGGTTACTCTATTGAGCTTTCGTAGCTCATGGTGTTGCCTTTTGGTGACCCTGACATATTATATCGGTGGCGACGCTGGTATAATGTGTCAGACCTCATAGACAAACAGGGCGAAATCTTCACCTTGGAGGCGTATGGAGCCGAGGAGTTGGCCAGGATGAAGGAGCAGGCAGAGCTATAGATAGGAACCCTAGTTGCCCTTTCTTTTGTAATGAAAGCACTTTTGTAACGTTTATAATGTAATAACGAGCCAGACTCGCTTCGTTTTTATAATAAAATGTTTTATTTAACGTACCCAAAATTCGGGGCGTTACAGTCCCAAAAAGACAAATTGGATTGATAAAAAAAAAATTAGTAAACCATTAGAGCAGAGATTGTATGATGCCACGGCTGTGAATGTCAATAACATTAGAACAAAAATTAGTAAAACATTAGAATAGGGAAGAGATATAGTTAAGAGCGAATCTGAAATTTAAGGCTCTGGGCATCAGCTTACGATGAAGCCCCTCTCTGCTCTGATCGTTGACGCTTCATTGCACTGAAAGCTACTTAAAATCAAACACAAAAAGCCAGAAATTTCAATTAAAATCAACACTTAAAAAGCCCCAAAATCAGAAGGAAAAAAAGGGAGTTCACATGCAAGAAAATCGGACTAAACAATTCGGCACAGTCAAATATTCCTCCTATATCTGAAATCACGATTATTGAAAGCCACTTTAACGTGAAATTTAAGGCACTGGGCATCGGCTTACGATGAAGCCCCTCTCTGCTCTGATCGTTGACGCTTCATTGCATTGAAAGTAACTTAAAATCAAACACAAAAAGCCAGAATTTTCAATTAAAATCAACACACAAAGAGCCCTAAAATCAGAAGGAAAAAAAGGGAGTTCACATGCAAGAAAATCAAACGAACCAATTCGGTACAGTCAAATATTTCTTCCATATCTGAACTCTCAATTATTGTTGCAGACAAAGAAAAATAACAACCCTTGAATTGGTGAACTCAAGATTAAATCAACTCACGATTACTGATGAACAATGGCTTTTATTTCTTTTGAGTTCACATGCAAGGAAAATAAAGGAGTTCAAACCTGGTGAATTCGATAGGCGCACAGTATCCTCCATCCAATTCTGCTTCGTACTGACGAACCTAGAGGGAGACAGAAGGAGATTCAGTGTCGGTAGGTGGGTGTGGCAAGATAGTGTGAGATTGGTGGCTCGGTGTGGAGAGAGAGCAGGAACACGAGAGAGAGATTGTTGGTTTTGGGTGGATTGCGGAGAAGAGAAACAGGGCTGAGAGAGAGAGAGAGAGAGAGAGAGAGAGAGATACGGTTTGAATTTTTTTTTTCTTCTAGGGTTTGGTCGACTAGATAGTTTTGAGGGGGAAGTGAAAAATAGGGGTTTGATCTTGGCCATTGGTCTAAAACTTCAACTCAATCACAACCTTTGAATGGCCCAAAAAGTTAGTCTGTGAGGGGGTATTTTGAAAACACTCCACTCCCTTGTTATATTGATATATATACAAATCACACTTTTCACCCTTCCACAATCAATTCCATCACTCTAGCCCCAAACCACTTAAACACCATTATCTCATATTTATTTATCATTAATCATGCATTTATAAAATATTAACATTGACAAAATAAATGCATGTCTCTACAAATCACTAATCCGAGAATCTAAAAAGGAAAAAAAAAACGTGGAGAAAGAGCGAAACGGCACCATGTTGAACTAAATAATGAAGCTATGTCACAAAAGTTGTTACCATTATTATTCCTCTAGGCTTAAGTTTTTACGATCTGTCAAAGAAATAAAAAAAAAAAAAAACTGCTTTTACTCCACGTCAAAACCGATATACTCCCTCTGTTCCATTTTAGTTGTCCATTTTCATTTTCGTGTCGTTCTTTCAATGTTTATATCTTCCAATATGAATCTCCAAAAATATGCTATATGGATCTTGTTTGATAGTTCTCGATTGGATCTATAATACAAAGTTTTCAAAATTATGAAAAACATTGTAGATTGAGAGATATAAGCATTGAAAGAACAGCACAAAAACGAAAATGGACAACCAAAATGGAACAGAGGGAGTATCAGTTTTTGTGTGTGTGCCCGACTTCTAGTCTAAATTGTACCAAACTAACTATAAGTTCACCAAAGGGTCAAAGAAGTAAAAAGGGAACAAAAACTAACTTGCTTACTCTGCAGCGAAAAAACAAAACCGCTCTACGTCAAAACTGATTCATCATTTTTCGCGCATGCCTGACTTCTACTCTAGATTATGTCAAACTATTCATAAGTTAGCACTCAGAACATCCAATTGATACCGTCCAGAACAATTAGATTAATGGAAAGAAAAACCATTCTTAAAAAACTTTTGGTAATAATCGACCCCAACCTCCCATTGAGAGTCAAACAAGTGCACTCAACAAGCTAACTCATTGGCTTCAAATTTTTTAAGAATTAGATAGAGTGATTGTTGTTTTCATATCATTTGGGTTGATATATATGTGCATGAAACTAGATACGATTTTGCATTGGTCTTTATATTTGCAATTATATTTGGTCACTTAACAAATGTATTTACGAATTTTGAGATTGTTATTACATATTGTTGTGGTGGATTGATACTAGATTTATGCGTTCATACTAATGTTTCTCCTCCAAAGTTATAATCTTTTGTCCATCCATTCCTTGAGTTTTGTTCATCTATTTTCTATTTTCAAGTAGGGTTTCTGTAACCGAAAGACCAGTAGAGAAAGGCTGATTGAGTGGGAGTTGAGTGTTCTAATCCTTATTTGCTTGTAGACGTAGCCATGTTGTCGAACCACACCAATATAATGAGTTGTCTTTTGATATGTGGTTGTTTCACCTTTCTTTTATAGTTGTGTTTGTTTCGATTTGTCTTTATGATTTATTTCCTGTCTTGTTTGCTGATGCATTTTTCTCTGAATATAATGAGTTCTCTTCTGATGTGTGATTATTTTGCCTTTCTTTTATTGTGTTTGTTTTGATTTGTCTTTATGATTTATTTCATGTCTTGTTCGCTGATGTATTTTTCTTTGTTTTTTGCTCTTGGATCGCAGGAACTGGAAATAGAGAAGAGATACATGATTTGGGATTCGATTGCTCTGATGGGTTCCACGAGTACGTAATCAAGTGGTACCCACACATGATTGAGTGGTTGATCGATGGAACACTGCTGAGAAAAGACACGGAGAAGCACAGTGAAGGGTTTCCTGAGAAACCGATGTTCTTGTATGCTTCGGTTTGGGATGCGAGCTACATTGATGAAGGGAGGTGGACAGGACCTTTTGTGGGGTGTGATGCACCCTATGTTTGCCATTACAAGGATGTAGTTGTGCCCTCCGAAGCTGCTGTGGTTGAGGATTTCAGTTGTTGATTTGGTTTCCATTTGGTGAGATGTTCGACATATTCCAATCATAATCCTTTCGCTGAGTTCATTATGGATTGTGAGTTGTGTTGTAATCGTGCGTTTGTGTATTTCTGGACGTTGAATTGGTTGACTTCATTTTCTAGGTCATTGGATGTTGTTGGTCTGTGATACTGTGTTTGTAAATGTTCTGTTCTGTGCAAGTGTTTATTGACAATGAAATAACATTGTTGTGGAATGCTTTTTATCTTCTTTGATTCGTTTGGAAGATTTGATCTGCTTTTATCTTTCCTTTGGGACAGTCTTGGTTTGATTCTGTTTTCCTTTTCTCTAATGGCGATCTAAGAGCAAGTTTACCAGGTTGTTTAAAATAGCTATAAAGCTATTTTAGCTCCTGAAAATGAGAGAAGAAACCATACAGCAGTGTAGGTAAACAGAGAGTTAATTTGGCTCCATTTACGGTGGTAAGCTAAAAATAACTTACAACTATTCACAAGCAATCCATTTTTTTATTGTTTCCTCTCTATCCCCCCCTTCTCTCTGTCTCTCTCATATTATAATAATAGGATAAAGGAAAAAGGTGAAAAAATATGTATTTTAATAGAAAGTAGGTTAAATAGATAGTGTTGGTGTAGTATTGAAAGAAATGTGAGTAGGTAAAATAAAAAATGTACACTGTTCACAAGTTTTTTTAACTAAGTATTGGTAAACTTGCTCTAACACTTTACAAGCCCCACTTTATATTAATCGTGAACTTATGGTACTCCCTCCGTCCCTAAATAAGTCTCTGGGGCGCAAAACTAGGCTTTACAAAATATGAATATTTTTTATTAAAAAATTTAATTTTTTTTCACAATCTAATAGAACTCATTGCTATCTATTGATTTATGAAAAAAAAATTAAATTTTTTAACGAAACAAATGCATCTTTTTGAAGGCCTAATTTTACGCGCCGGACACTTATTTAGGGACGGAGGGAGTATCTTGAATTCCTTAAGCTTCCCCATTACTCTTCTGATTATACTCAACTCGCCCTCAATTACTTTTATAGACAATAGGATAACATGTATGTTTGTGAATGTTGCCAATAGCCAATGCCGTTACCTGAAGAAAGATTCCCGGGCAGGAGATTGTTGCATAATTCATTCCTCCCTCTGAGACCACATTGTGATAACAAAATTAGAAAGGTGGAGAGATACCGTGTGTTGTGAGGAGAGGTGCCCTGTCATAGTGTTTGCCAATTGCCCTTTCTCTAGTTTCTGAAACGGAATGTAAATTACTGGTAATTCACTGTCTATGGAGTAAAACTTTCACCTGCTTGCATGAAGGAGATGTAGAACAATGAAAGAAGTAAAATTTGTCAAACATTGTACCAGACAGGAAATCTACTTCCCGTTGATTTTGGGAAAAAATCTTCTGTCATTTGCTAATGTAGGTACAGTTTGTAGTTGCACTGATATATCTGTATCTGCACAACTTTTGCAGGTTGGCCACTTACCCATAGCCCTAGCAACATTTAACTAGGGCTGTCCACGGTCCAGATCGGATCGGATTCGTATGAATCCAATCCTAATCCGTATCTCACGGTTTTTAGAAAATAAAATCCAATCCTAATCCAAAAGTCTCACGGTTCGGTTTCGGTTTTATCCACGGATTTTCTTCCAAAAAAATAAAATGATCCTACCACCATAATCATATACCAAATAAAAATGCAAACACTAATTTCCATAAATATTGTCCAAATTGTAAAGGCAGTAAAGGCATTAAGGCAATAAATATGATAAAGGCAGCAAAGCAACAACCAAATAAAACTAAACATTATCCAAAATACACAAATTCTGGTCAAACATGATCTACTTATTAGATCCCATAAAAACAAAACAAAAAATAGCAAATTAGTTTCTCAAAACAAACAAGCAAATTAGTAAAATTATAATTATTATTACACACACATATCTATATTTTTATTTTTTTAAATATCTCACGGTCCGATTCGGTTAATCCACGGTTTTGAAATGAAAATTCAATCCTAATCCGTATCTCACCGTTTTTTAATTTTCAAATTCGTGTCCGGACCATTAATCCAAGGACAAAATCCAAAAAGTACGGATCGGATCAGTCCGGACCGGTTTCACGGTTCTCGGTTTTTCTTGGACACCCCTACATTTAACCATGTACGCAATGGTTGTTCGATACTTAGATTTTGCTTCCTCTGGTTACAACGCTAAGTTAAGTCGCTAACCCTTACCTAATTTATTTGTAATGGTTAACGAACCATTTCCTAAAACATTGTTGTTTAGGAAATTACTGAAAGTTTGACACACACAAAAAACTAGCGTTACAGTTTGACACACACACACACAAAAAAAAAAAAAAAAACAATTTTGACATTAATAACACCTAAAACCAATCTTGCCAAGAAATCCCTGAAAAGCAGGCCAAGCTCACTATTGCCTAAATTCCACTGCTATTACTCTTCCAACATCTAAGTTTAGGCCACTGTCTTTATGATCGTTTGATTTGAGTTATTATTAAAGTTATGTTTGCTAACAGTATTTAAAAATTGAAAATGAAGAAACTCACTAAAGAGAAAAAAAGTAACTCTTTCAATTTTTTTTTTCAACTTTAAGTGAGTTTCTTCATTTAAAAGAGGTAATCTTTAGGGTTTGTCTAAACTTGTTTCAATTTTTTGTCAATATATTTTTATATTTTCTTGGTTTATTTACTTAAAGAATGATTAATTATAAAACCTTTGAAGAAAAATAGAAATATTTACTGCATACCAATTATACCGAATATCGTATTCAAAAATCATCAACCTAGATATAGGTGGCTGAAGATGGTGGCGATGGAGATCGGCACTAGGCGTCATGGTTCTCGACGGTCGTCTTCCCCTGGTTGTTTTTGGGGGCCGATTTGCTGGTTTCTCTCACCCATTTTGGGGGTTTAGGCTAGCAACGGGAGCGGCAAAACAATCACGTTTTGCCCACTTGGCAGTGTCCCTGAATCCGTAGTAAGTGTGGTCATATAGTAAATACTACCTTACTATATAAATGGTATTTAAAACTTGTTTATGTTATAAGTAATACTACATTTTTTGACAAAAATTTATAAAATCATATCATTTTTGGCACGAGTGCTGTTTTTTTTTTTTTTCCCTTCTCCTCTCTCCGGTGAAAACTTCTAGTTTGCTCCTAGGTAGTATGGGAGCATGATGGCCCCATTAAATATGGATCCTTATATTGAAAATAAGAAAATCACAACTCTTAATTAGAGCATCTCCAATGCACCTCTATTCCTCCAAAATAGAGGATGAATGTGACTCATTGAAGGGAGATTTTGTACTTTGCCCGTCCCACAACACCTTCTTAAAAAATAAATATTTATTTCACATTTTTAAACTAAAAAATAATGTAATTAAAAAAATAATTTTTTGAATTTTTTGTACGATTCAAAAGATTTTAATGAGATTTATTAAACAATATTCATATTACTAGGAAATTTATTTGCGTAAACACGTTATTTTTTAGTTTGAAACTAGCTTGTTAAAAAATAAGTACTCCCTCCGTTCCAATTTACTTGTCCCAATTCTATTCTAACTGGATAAAAAAACTAGTTACATCTTTAAATTTGGTGATAAATTTTATATCCAATATGGATCTTGTTTGATAGATCTCGCTTTGTTCTATAATACAATATTTTCAAAATCACCTAAAACATTATAAATTACAAGATATAATTAATTGAAAAGTGGCACAAACTTTCAAAAGTGACAATTAAATTGGGACAGAGGGAGTATTTATTTTGAGTTATGGAACGAGGCTATTTATCCTATTTTTCTTCACTTTTTGTAATTTTTAGACAATTTTGGAGGGACCCATCGTTCTTTTATAGATTTGATCATCCTAATTTACTTTTTGTCCTCTATTGTCCTCTAAATATAGGACCAAAAGTAAATTTAAGGGACCAAATCTGTAAAAAGGACAATAAATCTCTTCAAGATTTTTTTAAAAAGTATCAAACATTAAAAACAGAGAAAATAAATTACAAATTTTTTTCTTAATGTGTCACATTCATTCTCTATTTTGAATGAATGAATATGGATTGAAAATGCCAGGAGTAACTTTCGAGTAGGAGTTAGGAGGCGTTCTGCTTTCTTTTTAAACCTTTTTTTTTCAAAAGAAGGTAATTTCAAATTCAAATATAATGAAAATAAAAAATAATTTTATAATTTTTTTTGCACCATTTAAGAGATCTCAATGAGATCTATCAAACAAAATTCATATTGGTAGAAAAATCATTTTCGTAAACACATAATTTTTAAATTTAAAATTACCTTCTTTTTTTAAGTTCATTTTTAGAAAACTGGAATGGCTAGATGGAGTTCCACTTTGTAAAAAAGATGGTTTTGGGAAAAAGAAGATAATTTCAAAGTTAAAAATTATGTGTTGACGTAAATAATTTTTCTACTAATATGGATCTTATTTGATAGATTTCATTGAGATCTTTTAAACGATGCAAAAAAAATTGAAAAATTATTTTTCATTTTCGTTATATTTGAATTTGAAATTACCTTATTTTTAAAAAAGAAGGTTTTGGGAGAAAGCGGAACGGGATCAAAACTTTAAACTGTCTTTTCACAAAAAAAAAAAAAAAACTTCAAACGGTCCCCACCACACACGTGGCACAAACCGCCACGTCACCACCTCGGTAATCTAGAAAATTCAAAAAAAAAAAAAAAAAACACATTCGAATTTCGAACAAATCCCAACGATCAGATCTACCGCCCAACCGCTACCAATAGCCGTCGGATTTTCTCCCTGCTCGACATTTAAGGTGTCTGTCAGTACCACACCCGTTCCCTTTCTCTCTCTCTTCGCCGTGTTCGTCTCTCCCTCAACACTCGTAAAATATTCGTAAGTAGTTTATTTTCTAGTGAGAGAATCCGGGCGACAGAACAGAGCAGCCTCTGACATTTTGTAGAGAGAGAGAGAGATTTGACGAAGGGGTTTTTTGATTTTTGAATGCGATTGTTCTCTTGCTGTTTCTCTTGTCTTCTTTTGTTTAAAGCCTCGATTGCCTAATTTCTTTGGTTGTTCTTCAAAGTTACCAGTTTATTATTCTCAATTCAAATTTCTTCTCATTTCCGACCGTTTGATGTACTACCCTTTTGCATCAGCAATATAGCTCTCTGGGTGTCTCGTTTCAGCTCTTGAGAGAGAGTTTTGAAGATCAAGCTTTGTGGGTATTTCTCTTTCTTTGGAGTGACTTGGGAGATTTTGAAGATTAAAGATCAAATCTTTGTTATGTTTCTCTGATTTTTCAGAAGAATTTGGGGTCGCCATTAGAGAGAGAGAGAGAGAGAGAGAGAGAGAGAGATTTGGATAATCTGTTGTGGGTTACTTTCTGCTGGAAAAGGGGAGCAATTTCTTGTTTCTGAGTCTTAAAGGTTAGTTCTTGAACTTAGCTTTGCTTACTTTCTTTGCTACTTGCTTCAAGGAGAAAAAAGGAATTAACTTTTGTTTCTCTTATATAAAAATTAACCTTTTTTACTCTTAGATTCATGGTTTTGTTTGTTTCTTTCAAAAGTCCTAAACACTTCATTTCACTTCACTGTGTTCCTTTTTTGTTTGCTCTCAGTAGGAGTGGATCCGTTTCAAACTAATTTCTCCTCTATGAGAACCTTTTCTTCCGTATGAATCGATATTATTACATTCCAAAGAATTTTTTTGAATTGGATCCCAAATTGAAGTGTGAGCTTATCCTTGCTGTTATGCACTCTTGGACTTCATTTTCTGAAATATTCTTGGAATTTTTTTGGTTTTTGTTTGTTTCTATCAAAGTTAGTTAACAATTGATCTACAACTTTTGAAGCCATGGCTATAACTGTGATTTGTACCCTTTTTTTCACTTTCAGAAGAGGTGGATTGGCATTTTATCTTGGGTGGCTCTTAAAGGTTACATACAGTGAACGATAGTGAAAGGCCAAATCCACTTCATTTTTGAGGTACTTTTAATTTGTGTATTTATTAAGTAATTTGTACATGTGGTTGGTCCCATTTCAAAATTTTGAATACACTCTACATACAACTGGGGATAGAGACTCCTATCTTCTCTTCAAAGCAAAGTCTTTTTCTCCCACTAAATACACAGCTTCTGGTTCTTGGAGGATAGTAATGTCACTTCAGCTAGCTAGAACCCAGCTCACCCTTTTACCTAATCCAAGTCATTGGATCAGATCTAATCCCACTGGATTGATCTCCACTATAGTGCAACTCCATAGTTGAAAAGTAAACTTTGGTTCTTTAGTGACTATTATACCCTTCACATTCACTCATTGGCCAGTTTATTTTATTGGAATGAGTAGTTTCAGAGTGTTTTAAATAAGATTTCCTTTTTCTTGGGGGAGGGCATTAGTGACACCGACACCCTTATTTGGACGGCAATGGATTAGCCGTTGAAAGGTCTTTGTTTCACTGTCATCAGCTGTTTATTTCAGGGAGACCTGGCCAAAAATTCCTCATATTTATATTTTTTGAGCTCAAGGATAAGCACTTTTTACAATCAAACATAAGGACTAATATGCCTTATGAAAGTGCCTAAAACTAAAACCTTAGGATACCCTATAAAAGTGCTTAAAAGCCTAAGGTACCTTATATATGAAAGTGTCTAAAACCCTAGGATACCTTATGAAAATGTCTAAAACCCTAGGGTTCCCTATATATGAAAGTGTCTAAAACCCTAGGACCCCGTTCGTTTAAGGGTTTTGGATTTTGGATTCTAATCATTATTCTATTTTTCTCCAATCATTACTCTAGTTTTTTTCTCAATCTCTCCAATCATTACCCTTATTTTCAATCATTATTCTATTTTTCTCTACCTTCATTGCCTATAAATCCAAATCCAAAATTCCAAAACGAACGGGGTCTATGGTACCCTATGAAAGTGTTTAAACCACTAAAATCCTATAATAAGAAAGTGCATCTTAAAATTCTATGAAAGTGCCTAAATCCTAGTTACCCTACCCTACCTTAGGGTACCCTATAGTTGTAGTATATCCTAGGGTAGTTTTGTCTGTGAAAACATGTTTTGGCCTTACGGCTAAAAGACTCAAAAAGTTGCAAAAAGTTGAAAAAACTCCACTGAAAATTATTTTGTTAGTGCCCTTCCCTTGAATGGAACTATTTTACCATCCTTATGGCTAATTTTCCCTTCGCATAATCATACACTTCAATATTATGAGCTTTCTTTGGCTTTGGTCTTAAAATTAAGAATTTCAAATTTTAGCCCATACTTCTTAATTTTCCAATTCTATCTTACAGCAAAATTGTTGTTCACTTAGTTGATGGATATTGTTGCGGGTTACTACATCGGGGTAGGTTAAAACTACGAGAGATGGCGCTTTCCATCAGTTAACTAAAAGAAGTTTTAATCCCCACTGGTTAACGTGTGGGAATGGTCTAGTGATATCTTGAGGCGCCCGTATAGGGCTTCGACACCCTGAGCTATTAAAGAAAGGGAAAAAAGGAAAAAAGGAAAAAAGGAAAAAAAAAAATAAATAAATAAGCCAATTAAACAGGAAGGTAGCAATTGTTTGAGGGTCTAATTGTAAAAATTGAAAATTAGGGGATCAAGCTAAGAATTGACCAATACTGTTGAGGCAAAATATAGCTTTTCCTTGGTCTATATGTGTGGTCATCATTGGTTTTTAGTTTCTATTTCATGTGGGTATGCATTGAATGATAACTTGGCAAAGTTCTGAAAGGTCTCGTGGGGCTTTCATTAGGTACTTTGTTTCTTATTTTATTGCCGGGTCTTGTTTTCAGAAAACAAGCAAAAAGATTTTCGTAATTTGTTTGATCAGTTGTTGCTTTATTTCAATAATTTAATGTATGATTGTTGCAACTGCTCCACATCTCTCTCTTGATTGCTTCTTTTTTTTTCTTTTTTTTTTTCTGGTTTTGTCATATGGGTCTTGCCTCATTCATGGTTTGGTTCCTCCAAACTTTACTCTTCTCCCCACCAATCGTTTTGATTCATTTCCTCGGTAAAAATCTCATATTTTTATGATTCTCTCATCTCTTTGAGCTTGTGTCTCAAATTTGTGTAGTTCTATGATTTCTATCACATCTGCTTATGCTCGCTCTCTCTCTCTCTCTCTTGATTTAAATTTCTGCAGCTTTTGTAATGGCTTTGATCAGTAACCATGGAATCATGGTAGAAGAGGTGTGGGTGATGTTTGATAATTGCTACTGGCCCACAGCTCTTTATTGGAGTAGTTTTTTGTATCACAGTAGCTTTTCCTGTTGTTCTCTAAGGCTTCGCTTGTTTCGATTGAAAATGTTTTTTCAGAAAACAAATTTCAAACTTTTATTTTTCGGTATTTGGTTGGCACTTAAAAATATTTTCAGAAATCAACAAAATAATGTAGAGGGAGAGGGGGAGCTTAAATGGTAGAGAGATCTGAGAATATTGGAATTGAATGTGTGTTAGGACTGATGATTGAGTAAACTGAGCAGTGAGAACTGCAGGAGAAAGCAGCAGGTTCATTTCGGAAAAAACTTATTGAAGATTTAAAGGTAAGTCATTTTGATCCAATTGATGGAAAATGTTTCACGTATAAAATGTTTTCCTAATTTTTTACACAACCAAACACCGGAAAATATATTTTACATCCAACCAAACGGAGCCTAAGTTCTACTTGCAACGAGTTTTGATCTATTCACAGTTCATTTTATGCCTAAGAATCGCAACTTTTTTTTTTACCATTTCCTTTCACTTGATATGTCTTTGAATTCATGGCTCTCATAATCGTGTTTTTATATCACTGCTAATCAACTGATCCACAATCAAATCTTATAGCACTAAGCTCTACTTTTGAAACAATTTCATTTCTCAATTTCTGCAGCTCTGCCCGTAGAAAAACCATGGTAGAAGAAGGTAGTAATGATGTTTCAGCCGATACCCTTTCGGTTGAAGAGTGGTTATCGCATGCCCAAGATCTAGTTCCGTTAGCACTTGACAAAGCAAAGGAAGTCAAGGGATTTCCAGGTAGATGGAAGATGATAATCTCAAAGCTGGAGCAAATCCCCTCCCGTTTGTCGGATTTATCGAGCCACCCTTGCTTCTCCAAAAACACCCTATGTAAGGAACAACTGCAGGCCGTTTCAAAGACCTTAAACGAATTGATCAAACTGGCAGAGCTATGCATGAAAGAAAAGTACGAAGGGAAGCTTCAAATGCAGAGCGATCTTGATGCCTTGAGCGGGAGATTGGACTTGAATTTGCGTGATTGTGGGTTATTGATCAAAACAGGAGTGCTCGGAGAGGTCACTTTTCCTTCTCAAACAGTTTCAACTGCTACAGATACCGAGTCTTTGAGTCATGGAAACATTAGGGAATTGCTCGCTCGCCTCCAAATCGGTCACTTAGAGGCCAAGCATAAAGCTCTGGATACCCTTGTCGAGCTGATGAAGGAGGATGAAAAGACTGTCTTGTCTGTCCTAGGACGGAGCAATATATCGGCTATAGTCCAACTGCTCACCGCTACTTCTCCTAAAATACGCGAAAAGGCCGTTACAGTAATTTGCTCACTTGCAGAATCCGGTAGTTGTGAGAATTGGCTGGTTTCAGAAAGTGTTTTACCGCCTCTCATTAGACTCATTGAGTCTGGTAGTGCAGTGGGGAGAGAGAAGGCGGCAATCTCTCTCCAGAGACTATCAATGTCACCAGAAACTGCCCGTTCAATCGTCGGAACTGGCGGGGTCCGGCCGCTGATCGAGATTTGTAATATTGGCGACTCTATTTCGCAGGCTGCAGCCGCTTGTACAGTGAAAAACATATCGGTTGTGCCGGAACTGAGGCAGACTTTAGCTGAAGAAGGGGTTATAAAAGTTATGATCAATCTCCTTGATTGTGGAATTTTATTGGGATCGAAAGAATATGCAGCCGAATGCCTACAGAATCTCACTTCGAGCAATGAAATTCTCCGAAGGAATGTTATTTCAGAAGGTGGGATTCGAAGCTTGTTAGTATATCTCGACGGGCCATTGCCCCAAGAATCAGCAGTCGGGGCATTGAGGAATTTGATAGGCTCGGTTCCGGTTGATGGTTTGATTTCTCTAGGCCTTATTCCTCGTTTGGTTCACGTTTTAAAATCTGGATCCCCTGGTGCACAAAAAGCTGCTGCATCCGCCATTTGTGCAATTTCCAACTCAGCGGATATGAAGAAATTGGTGGGCGAAAGTGGGTGCATACCCCTTCTTGTGAAAATGCTAGAAGCGAAGACCAACGGTGGTAGGGAAGTTGCTGCACAAGCGATTTCGAGTTTAGTGAGCTTTTCACAGAACAGGAGAGAAGTGAAAAGGGATGAGAAAAGTGTGCCTAATTTGGTCCAGTTGCTAGATCCGAGCCCTCAAAATACTGCAAAAAAGTACGCCGTTTCATGCCTTGCGTCGATCTCATCGAGCAAGAAATGCAAGAAGCTGATGATTTCTTATGGTGCGATTGGATATTTGAAGAAGCTGAGTGAGATGGAGGTGCCGGGGGCAAAGAAGCTGCTCGAGCGGTTGGAGAGAGGGAAGTTGAGGAGCCTGTTCAGCAGGCACTAGGAAGTTGTGTTGTTTTTGCTTTCTTGTTTCATTATCTGTATGAAACAAAAGTACTCAAATTAGTAATTGGTTGGATGAACTAGAGTGCACAAGTTTGGTGTAATCTATGGAACCACTAGTTAGTCAATAGTATTAAATTTACAGTACCTGAATCAGTTTTTCTTTTCTTTTCTGGCTTTTAGTATTTTCACTATTTTGTATTAATTCTCTATTCCGTAGAGAGTGCACGAGGTGTTGCATTTGGTGAATTAAGAAATATAGGGGAAGAAATGAGAATTTTTTGTCTAAGAAGTTGTGTTCGTGCCGTGTCGGGTGGGTTGGGTTTGAGTATCTGTATTTATACATAAGTACTGAAAGCAATTTAGTGTTAGTGTTTGAGTATCTGTATGTAACAGAAGTACTACTACAAGTAATTTGTTGGATGAAGTAGAATGCACAAGCTTGCTAGTATGATCTTCAGACTCACTCGTTTGTCCATCTATATGCTTATAAT
This sequence comes from Rhododendron simsii, assembly GCA_014282245.1. Classification (NCBI taxonomy): domain Eukaryota; kingdom Viridiplantae; phylum Streptophyta; class Magnoliopsida; order Ericales; family Ericaceae; genus Rhododendron; species Rhododendron simsii. The sequence continues at coordinate 27,741,853 of CM024953.1, forward strand.
CCTTGAATCTGGAGTACTTTTTAATCATCTTTGTATAGATATTATACATATCTATATACATCAGTTCCCATCTGGTAGGGACGTCCTTATTTTTGCAAAATGCGGACTTCAGCTGTGAGCCGTTCGATCTCAGCCAACGGTTGTGATAAAAGGGAAAGCTCGTGGGTAAAACGAGGGGTGGGTCGGGTAAAATAGTTTTCGGGTCATAACCATCCCCACACGCGGATCTCATCCCCCAGTTACTTTACGCTATTCCACTTCCTGAGTACACTTCCTCTCTCTCTCTCTCTCTCTCTCTCTCAGAATACGAGAGAGAAGACAAATCGAAGACGACGAAGACTCCTGAAGAAGAACAAGATCGACTTCAAACAAGGTTTTCTCTCTCTCTCTCTCTCTCTCTCTCTCTCTCTCTCTCTCGTTGATATCTCAAAAGTTAGGGTTTTTTTTTCAGATCGATGAACAAGACTTTGACGAAGGTTAGAGCGACGAAGAAGAGGACGACAAAAGGTATCTCTCTCCTTGGCTTTGAATCTGTTTTTTTTTTTTCTTTCTGGAATTTAAAATTTGTTGATTTTGTTCGAGTTAAATGGGTATCTCAATCTCTCCCTAGCTGTATTTCAAAACCTTGCCAATCTGCATTTTTTTTTTTAATTTCGAGTTAGGGTTTTTTTTTTTTAGAAAATTGGTTTACAAGGAAAACCCTAGTTTCAAGTTAGTGTTTTTCAATTCAAAACCTTGACTGTTTGATTGACCATATGTTTTGTCTCTTGATTTTTAGATTGCAGTGTTTGGAAGATATCGACGTAGTCTCACCATTACCATTTCAAGCTTGTCAATCATCTGCCAATTCTAATCAAATATCTAACATTCCTCAAGTTATGAATGACGTGCTACTGAAAATTAATCTAGAGTTTGACACTTTAGATGCCGTTCAGAATTTTTACACAATTATGCTTAAGGGTCATGATTTGGTACGCTAGCACATTCTAGCAGGAGGAATGGAGATAAAGAAATCGTTAGGAAGGAGTATGTTCGCTGCAAAGAAGGCCACTCGGTGCCCAAAAAACCCTGTAGAAAATAGTGAATCCTTTAAAAGGCGTCGGGGGATAATTCGAGAGGGTTATTGGAACTGTTTTAATTCTAGAGCTATGTTTTTTCTTATGTATGGATGTATTGTGCTCGTACTCTTGTTTATTTTTTTGTATTGTTGAAAGTTAGTGGAAATTTTGTAAACAAGGTACAATTTGGAATCTGGAAAACAATGTAGTAGAATTTGGTTTATTTTGTATTTCACTATTAAGAGTGGTGAATTGTGTGGTTGAATCTCCAGGATTACTAATTAATCTGGAAATCTGGATTGAAAATTTTGGGAAATTTTGTATTGTTCTTAATGGTCGTAATCTGGATTGGTACATGGTTTAATCAGGATTGGGAAGGCCAAACAAGAGAAGATATAATCTGGAAAACTGGGGAAATGCAATGCTCCCTGTCGTTCCTATGGAAACACTGATTTGCAAAGTACCTTGCAGCTTCCAAACAATATATTTATGTGACACCTCAGAATTTGCACATCTCTTTAGAAAGTTTTGATCTTTGCTATCCCATTTTGCACAATCACGATCATGCCTTTCTAATCACTTTGCTTTATGAGTTGTGACTGTACTAGTAATATGTGACTGGAATTTTTTGTATTTATTTGAGCTTATTGAAACTTGAACTTGACTTGTGTACATTATGAGGTTGCTACCACATACACTAGTTTAGTTTAGGTGGAAAATGCCCCTTCAGTAACGATGGACATTAATGAAAGCCCTATTTACGTCCTTCTCAATCCCTCCATCAATAATGCACAGATGTTTATGTGGTTTTTTGCACAGATGAGAATAAAAGAATGAATGAAGTTTGTGACAAGCCCAAGAGAGCTGCTACAGGCACAACACAGCAGCAGTGCACAGATCACTTTTACGCCCATCTCGGGTCTCGCAAAGATGATCGGAGCTGCTAAATTTTGAAGCAAAGTTGGATGATTCATAAATATCCTTCCCGATATCGGATTGAGGTGATTTTTTACAAGGACCCTAAACGACGTATTTTGAACAAAATGAGCGGCTCCGATCATCTTTGCGAGACCCGAGACGGGTGCAAAAGTGATCTGTGCACTGCTGCTGTGCAGCAAGTGCTGTGCCGGTAGCTTTTTTGCAAGCCTAATGCATAACATGACAAATCTATTTGTTTGGAAGAGGAGAGCTGGAGAGCTATATGTCTGCCAGGATCTCAGTCCAAAACACAACCACAAAAACAAGGTCATGGTCCAACTAAATTTCAATACAAATTAGCCATACATCCCATTCTTTTATAAAGATCCAGATCAAAAAAATGGCCAAGGGTATAACCTTGAGGGCCAAAGGAAACACCAAGAAAAAAAAACCCGAAATTTGCCAACCTATACTATGTTCACCACCTTACAACATAGCAAAAAAACAAAAAAAAACACATTCCTAACTTTCAATTGGTAACAAAATCAGAGCGGCGCAATTGCCCGATTTGAGGTGGAAATGGAGACTGTTTTTTCAGCATTTTGACTTTACTTTTTCATCCACATTCTTCTTCATGATGTCCACAACTAGAGGAATCCTTTCAACAGCCCCATTAGTAACTGCTAAAACAGAAAGAGGAGAGCCTAAACAGCAACACCAACCCCCTCATTCCACACAAATGGAGCCAGAACTTCACTAGCAATAGGAGCAACATGTTGTTTTATAACCCAAACCTGTGATTTAGAGCTTATAGGAACATGCTTGGACTGACAAGTCTTATGCCCAAACACCTTACAGGACTTGCATCTTAACCAGGTTCATTTGGGGTTGCCATTGTTTCAACACCGTAAGTTTTCCCCGTAGTTACAAGGCCCAGCTTCAACCACCTGGACCAATGGAAATAACAGCTATGAAAGGGAGCTTCTTATCAACAAAACATCCAACAATCCAATCCTTCCATCATTCAACCCCAGAAATTGCAACCCCCTCAGGAATATTAACACAGTTTATCATTCACAACAGTAGGCGGACAGTAACGCAAATTCATGTGCAAAATTTCAGGGCTTTCGGCAGCAACCATATCCTTCCAAGGCGTAGGAGAAGGAAGCTTACCAGTCAGTGAGATCGCAGTCCCAGCAATGGATGTAGAAGAGGGAGCAGTAGGACTAGGTCTCGAAGTAAAAAACAACTAATTTCACTGATCAAAAAAAAAAAAAAAACTAATTTCGTCACATTCAAATTTTGGCTTTCACAAACCATAAAACCTAATTTTTTGTTTTTTCTGGCACTCCCTATTTGGAATTTTTGGTTCCAAATTCAAGAAAAAAAAAATACAAATTTGAAGCCAGAGAGAGAGAGAGAGAGAGAAATACCTTCAATTGTTCTAATCTCGTCCTCTTCTTCGTCATTCTTCTTTCGTCGATCTGAAAAAAAAATGCTAACTTATTGAGATAAGAACGAGCCAGAGAGAGAGAACCTTTGTTCTTCTTGGATTTTCTTCTTCTCTTCGATCTTCTTCTCTCTTCGATCGTTCGCTCGCGTCTGTTCTCTTTCTCTCTCTTTGTTTGAAGGATGTGTACCGTGGAAGACTAGGGAGGGATCCGCGTGCGGGGATGGTTATGACCCGAAACTATTTTACGCGACCCACCCCTTGTTTTACCCGCGAGCTTCTCCCTTTTATCACAGCCGTTGGATGAGATCCAACGGCTCACAGCTGAAGTCCGCATTTTGCAAAGATAAGGACGTCCCTACCGGATGGGAACTGGTATATACATATATATGTATATATATATATACACACAGTGAGGATTAAGTTAGGATGCCCTGATTTAGTATTAGGTCTGGACTTCTCCCACATCTGTCGAATTGTGCTTTTAATGGTCCAGATTCGCGGAAAGTTTGTTCAAGTGAACAAAATAAATATATAAATTTGTTCGCGTGAACAAACTTTCCGCGGATCTGGACCATTAAAAATACAATCCGATAGCTGTGGGAGAAGTCCGGACCTAAGCTTTGGCCAGGTCGCCCTGACCTGATCCGGACCGTATAATACACACACACTCCGTTTCCCTAGAGAGTGCGTTAGAAAATGCTACTACTATGATCTTTTCGTCAATTTATTGTGACTTTTACAATCTTATTTATTGGCTATTTTGTTAAGAAGAATGGGATTACAGGCTTTACGGGGGATATTGTAACGCCCCGATTTTCCAAAGAATTTCAGGCGTATTATTCTTAAAATATGCTGAATTTTACAAACTTTTAGGCCCCCATTTATCCTTATACAAAAATTACAATTTCAAAATAACATAAAAATCTATGTACATTTATTTAACAAAAGCAACTCTAGAGTGACTCTAATTTTGACACGAATTCCAAGTTGGCCTAGACTCCATTCCTGGGATCCCGCCTGTATCGACTGCTCCAATGTGGAATCTTGCACACTCTGGCAAATTGAACGCCAAAGCAAACGATTTGCCAGAATACAAACGTATCCGTGAGTGATAATTCACTCAGTAGAATAATCCCGATTCTACTAACCCCTTACTCTACAATTAACATTTCAATAATAACAGTAATATCCCAATTGATAATACACGAAAGGTACAGAATTATAGCACATCGTTTTTTTCTTTACTATTCATCGTCTTACATGTAATCTAAGGATCTTCGCCATGAGATCCTTTCCTCCCACATCCACTTACTACAACCGTCTCATGGGTCCACCCTTCCTCTTGCTTATCCTGTACTAGGGTCCTAGGTGAGCGCACCTAATTTATGTACCGAGCATGTTCTCACTTAAGACCATAATAGGAGGATCGAATCATCCCATGACGCATCGTACATTAGGGTCGGATATCCACTACCCCACGCTAACTATAACTGTCTCATGGAACCCATTCTCTTTCCCAAGAGAAACTTTCCATGATGTATCATACATTAACGTCACAACATTTCTCAACACTGGGCCTCATTGGTTACCCATTTCAACACAGGGCCCCATTGGTTACCCTTGCCATTGTCATGGCTCAAATCACATTCCGCAACCTCACACTTCCAACACTTTACCATTTTTCCTTTACTTAACATCATCTACATGAGTCACTACTCGTAACCACCCAGTGAACCTAAGTCCATTCTAACACGTACAACATGATACAATCAACAACAACTCAAATACGATATATTTCAATGAGATAAAAGTACAAATCAAATAATATTGTGCGAGTACGTAAACACATAATATTTTAATTATGATTAGGCCGATGCCTCTTGAATTATTTTGTTCTGTTGACCAAGTATTTTATTCCAAATTTTTAGTTATTTCTAATCTAAAGTTAAGCATTTTACCTTACTAAGTAAAATAGTAAGTTTTAAAGCAATATATAATTAATCTACATATGCTGCTGCATGTTTAACTTATGATATTTAGTAATATATCTTGTTAACTAAAATTTTAAAGTACCTTAAACTAACCAATAGCAGTATTTGGGTCTTGTTATTCTAAAATAAATTTTAAAATACTTTAAGAGTACCTATCTACATTGTTTCATAATGATATGGAGTTAATAACTTTAATTTTAAATAATATACTAATATCAGTACTAGACAAAGGTAATGTGATCATGTAATATTTTTATCAAGTCTGGATATCAAGATTACATAAAAAAAATTGTATAAACAAGAGGCAAATACGTTATTAAGGCTAAAAGCCAATGACTGCAGAGGTGCTAACTGTAATTGGTAAATAACGTGTTACTTGTAAGTTGGGCCAAAATCTTATACTAGTGTAATTTGAAGGATCTAAGTGTGATTTTAGCAAAAGTATTAGAAACACATCACTGTGTTCATGCCGTGAAACACAGGGGACCGATTGGTTCCGGCGTGTGACGGTTTAGATTGTTTTCTTTCATTTTTGGAACATCAAAATCAATACGTAATCACATAATATACCTAGGAGAGAGTAAAGAAGTGATTATTCTACTTCGAATCCGGCCGAAAAAGCGATTAATGGGTTTGGTTGATTTTTAGCGATTAGAGAAGACGATGGAATCGGAGAACTCCGGGGCTGCCTCGGAACGAATGGAAGGTGGGCTGCGGATGCTTGGTTGGATGGTGATGGTGTTTGGCTGTGGGGACCCAGTTGGTGTTGGGAGGGCAGGAGGAGGTACGGTACGGTACACGGTGGCGGTGATCCGGAGGTAGTGGTGTTCGGTTGCGCTGTCTCTCTGTCTCCTGCCGAAATGGGAGGAGGGCTGGGAAACAAAAAAATAAATATAGAAGGGAAAGGGGATTGGATTATAATAAGGGAGGTAGTGTGTGGGAGTGGTGATATAATAATGAGGGAGAATATTGGAGTATTATTATAATGGGGTGGGGAGGAGTGTTGAAATTGTTGGATGAGATAAGAGGTATAGAGGGGGGGAGGCGGGGGGGCTGCTCCCCCCCTTGGGTTGCTGGGGCCCACTATGATCGGATTCAAGAGCTCGTCGAGTAGAACAACCATGGCTTGAGGATGGGGTGATGGTCCGAAACACTGGATCAAATCCATTGTAACCCATGGACCGAGAGTTATATGGGCTCCGATCAGGCACTTAATGATATCCAATCAAGCTGATTTTTGACATGGTTGTTCTACTCGACGAGCTCTACAAAGTGAACTTTTTCGATCATCGGAGCGAGACCGGAGTGGGCCCGGAAAGGGGGGGCAGCAGCAAGGGGAGCTGCAAGGGGGGGAGCAGCCCCCCCGCCTCCTAGAGGGGGAGTGGGTTCGGCTGAATAAGGGGAGAAGGAGGTGGGGTGATGGTGAAGTATTGGTTTGGGTTGGAAAAATGATCCAGTGCAACTCATACACACATTAGGAAAATTACTTGCTGGATACATGCGCACACAATCGATTACGGAAATAAAATTGGCTTGATGACATAAATAATTTTTTTTGCATTAAATAAACTAACAAGCAAAATAATATTTTTGGTTCTCATATCTATTAATATTTATTAAAAATACCGGGTCTTTACAGATATAATGTTACTTTTTGACCCTTCCTCTCCCAGAAACAGACCCGGGGAGGTGTTGTGTGGTTGTGCTCATCCCGGTTGTCAGTTCGGTAATTTAACGGTCTAGATTTTATCTCGGAAATGAACATTTTGGATGCTCAGATGGTGGAGACGAGATTTGGAATGTTGGATTGCCGAACAAATGGCTCAGATGCTACATGATAGGTGCTGAAAAGCACCCATTTACTCCCTCTAATTTACGCCCTCTAATTTACGCCTTGTTTATCAGTTTACCTTGTTACTTGACGCATTTTAGTGTTTCATGGTGTTTGCAAGCCTCAAAGACTGATGGGTGCGAAAATGTGCAAATTGGGTTGAGTAATAAAAAGATTAAAAGAAGCTTGGGGTCCTAGTGCAGATTGTCTAAAAGTTGCATGATTAATCTATTACTACCCAGAGTCCAAAGAGGCTTAATGTAATTCACGGCTTCAAAGTTAAAACCCAAGCCTACACTATAAAGTATGATGATACTGTGATCAGGCGGGACTTCTTGGATGTGATCAGGCGGTAGTTCTTGGACGTGGGGCTCTCAACCGGATTAGTGGATTTTCTAGCATTCCGACCATGACTTCATCAATCCATACCTCTACGGTTTCCATGACCAGCTAAACCCCTTGTCTATAGGGAAGATGAAACTTCGCACCAAGTAACCCCTTTTATGCATGGGTTTTGGTTTGTTTTTGGATCGATTGTAAGAATTAGAATCCTTTTTGTTTCAATTGAATGAATTGACTTTAATTCTTTCTATCGAGTGACTATTTTTATTCTAAATTTCAAATACCTAGTTTTGCAATGGTTTTCACTGATTGTGATTGGAGTTCTAAGATAGATTATACTTGTCAGACGGATTGTGCCGTTAGGTGGCCAGATCGTGCTACTGAGAGACGATCTGTGGTATGGGATAGTCTATGCCTTTTAACAACCCAATTATTTCTCTTAACGATTATCGTTAGGATTTGCAAGCCCTAGCGACAATCCCTTTTGATTCGAATAAATAAACATAACCTATGCATATTGTTGTTACACAGTCGGAGTGGATTTCAAACCCTAGATATTTTCCTCCATCGTTTTCAAACTTTTTAATTCATTGTTTTAATTTAATTAGGTTATTCCAAACAAACCAAATCAATCAACTTTTTTCTTTCTGAACTAATTTGCAAACTAATCGAATTTGTCGTAACTTAGCCATTCAGTCCCCGTTGGAACGATACTCGGTCTTAACCATTTTTCTATGGAGTAGTAGTTAATTCTTGATTTTTATAAATTTATTTTGACACGGAACGACGCGGTCAAATTTTGGCACTGTTGCCGGGGACAGTTTGCACGGTTGCATTAATTCGATTAGTTTTTATTTTAGTTCATTGTTATTTATTTTAATTTTGTTTGTTAGTTTTGGTACTCATAGGTACAGGTTACGAGGCGACAAAATGAGCAAAGATCACGGTGGGGAAGTGGTGCTGTGATATAAAGCGATTTCGTTGACCAACTGTGAGTTTTGTTCTTCTTTTTGGTGAATTTGCGTCTGTGTCTAGAGTACCGCCTTCTTACAATTGAGGGGTATTGAATTTGCATGCTTGGTCTTCGGTCTTTGGAACCCAAAGTTATTCCTCTTAATCTAGACTTAGAAAGGAGACGTAGGATTCACAAAAAGACCAATTTAGTCACAATGGCTGATGAGCAGAGGGACTTAGTTGTACTTGACCCCCTCCCTCTCAACTCACACTTCGCCCCCACAGCGTACACTGCACCATCATGTGTATGACTATCCACACTCAAAGCTAACAACTATGAGATTAAGCCCAGTACACTCCAAATGCTCCCTAAGTTTCAAGGGTAATCTCAAGAAGATCCATATCAACACATCACTGAATTTGAAGCCCTAAGTTCCACGCTTTTAATTCATAATTTTCCGATGGATGCATTGAGATTGATTTTGTTTCAATTCACTTTGATAGAGAATGCCAAACACTGGCTTAGTACTTTGTCCACTAATTCTATAACATCTTGGGCGCAAATGAGTGCGACATTCCTTAAGAAATTCTTCCCCATAGGAAAAACACTTAGACTTCAGCAAGAGATTACCACTTTCCAGCAAGCTGAGAATGAACAGTTTTATGAGGCTTGGGAGAGATATGGGGATCTCATTCGTAAGTGTCCACACCATGACATACCTAAGTGGCAATTAGTACAGAGTTTTTATTTTGGGCTGCTTTTGCTACATCGTGTGATGGTTGATGCCTCATGTGGAGGCTTTGTGATGGTTAAGAATGAAGAGGATGCCTGGCAATTGTTTGAAACTATGAGTGAAGGGTCCCTACAAAATGTTTCTTTTGAGAGGAGAGGTAAGTCAGTCACTACTAGTTCTGATAAGCCACGAGGTACGTATGAGATTAAACCATCTCATGACCTCAATTCCAAAGTCGAATATTGACTGAAAATGTTGAAAAGCTTCTTTGTATGGGACTGGTCACCTCACAGCCTCCACTTTCTCAGAAGGCATGTTCTTTATGTGCTAGTCTGGCCCATTTCATTACTGATTGTCCTACGGCCCCACAATTTCCTATTTTTGTGGAGGAACAGGTTAAGGTTAATGCTGCAGAAGGGTACGCTAATGCACAGGGTTTCTCACAACCAGGTAATGATCCGTATTCTAGCACTTACAAATGCGGGTTGGGCCAAGCATCCTAATTTCTTGTGGAGATCACAGGAGCAGGGCAGTTCCTCTGCCCAGCAACCTAGGCCTTTTAATACTCCATTCAATCCAACTACTTATCGCTCACAAAACAGCCAAGCAACCACCCAATCCTCGCGGGATCCATCCTTTGAGGACAAGGTGTTGCAAGTGCTTGATCGTTTAAATGACACCCAACAGCAAGTGCGTTCTAATACCCAGTCCATCTCGTGGCTCGAGACCCAAGTGGGTCAAATAGCCAATGCACTCAATCGTAGGGAAAAAGGTAGGTTGCCCAGTCAACCTGTCCAACCCCTTGGAGGACAGTTTGAGGTTCATGATCTGCCTCCTGCTGATTCTAAGTTAGTCATGACATTGCGCAATAAGAGAGAGGTCGAAATCCGACCAGCGAAAGAGAAGCCGAAGGAGCATTTGGCTCCCTCCGACCGCGATGACTTTAAGGAGGAGAGTTCACAGAGTAAGGAGGGAATCTCTCCGATCACACATGCATCACCCACTTCCGTGTTAACGGGTCCTAAGGTGCCCCCCTATGTGCCTAAAGCCCCGTTCCCATCATGTCTGGATGCACCATCTCCTTTTCCTAAGAGGGGAGTATCTATGGAGGATACCCTTGAGGTATTCAAGCAAGTGAAAGTTAACATCCCACTTTTAGATGCCATCAAACAAGTCCCAATCTATGCAAAATTCCTTAAGGACCTCTGCACTCAAAAGAGAAAAAACAGAACCAATGTGTCTAAAAAGGTCCTTCTCACCGAGCAAGTGAGCTCCGTTCAGTCTGACGCTCCCCCTAAGTTGCAAGACCCTTATACCCCGACTATTGATATAGTCATTGGGAAACATGCCATAGAGCATGCACTTTTAAGACTTAGGGGCTAGTGTCAACTTGATTCCGTACTTGGTATATGAACAATTGGGGCTTGGGGAGTTGAAGCCCACGTCAGTTACCTTGCAATTAGCTGATAGATCCATTGAGGTGCCACGTGGAGTAGTTGAGGACATTCTTGTTGAGGTTAATGATTTTTACTTTCCGGTTGATTTTATAGTCCTTGACACAGAACCGGTGAAAACCCTCAAAAAGCAAACTCCAGTTATTCTTGGTCGTCCCTTCTTGGCGACTGCTAATGCAAACATTCATGTGAGCAGTGGGGAGTGGGGAGATGGAGGTGACTTTTGGGAACATGACCCTTAAGCTTAATGTTTACAAGGCCGCAAGACCTCCTCCAGTGGAGAAAGACTGCTTCGCAATCGATGTCATAGAGGACTTAATGGAGGAGGCGTTGCCTAATATTTTGACTGATGACCCGCTGGCCGCTTGTTTGGCTCATTTTGACTTTGAGAATTTTGATATTGATCTCTCTATCGAGGAGGTTAACACTTTACTTGGTTCCACACACCTAATGGTCACCCCTCCTCAGGAAATCGAAGTTGAGCCTGCACCCATTGTTCTGAGTGAACTGCCCACTCCTTTTGTAGGGTCCCCATTAGAGCTTGGGTTACAGCATGTGCAGCCTGAATCTATGGCTCCATGTGTTAATTTAGTAGAGGCTATCACGATAGGTTGCAAACATACGGAGTGTATTCAAAGTTGGGGGGTAGGTGGTTCTTGCACAAATATTCATGGTTCAGAGGGAGAAATGGAGAGTAATGTGTCTTGTCCGGTCTTAATTTTTAGGGTGAGTTTCAAAACTTTGCCATTTAAGCACATTTTTCCTTGGTATGATGTTTTTATTTGTATGGTGACTAGAGGGACAATTCTGACTCGGTTATTTGATCAACTGTAATTTATTTTTTTAGATGGGTTGGATGATATCTTTTGGAATGATCCATCTCGTGTAAACTTTAACGGGAGGATAAAACTATTCTTAGAGCATTGAGTGTGAGGTGGGTCGTGACAAGTCTAGGAGACTTTAAATCCTTAGAGGATGAGATACTTCCAGAGTTTGTCGTGCTCGAACAGCTTCTAATAGTTTGGTATAGTCACCTTGCCAAAGCTATGTATGTAGAATTTAGGAGGTTGGGTCTGGCGGCAGACACGTAGTCAGCAGCGAGAAATCTGTCTGAACCATCCGACTTCAGTGTCCAACTTGGCGAAGATTGCTTCATAAGTCAAGTGGTGGGTAAGGAATCTGGAAACCCCAGAGGGAGTGACAGCCTATTAGATGATGGTACCACTTCTCAAGATGTCGTTGAATCCTACGTATATTGCTCTTCCAACAAGTAAGGAATCACAGTCTTTGGCAAAGGAGAAAAGTAGTACTCGTGTCATTTTTGTTCTTTTCCGTACTAAATTTGCCATCTAGAATTTTGTTTTTGGGTGCATGAGCATGCAACAAAGTGTCCAAGTTGGATTGCGCGCAACACACGTGGTCCGGACCAGAAAATAGGTGGTCTGGGTGAATATTTCAGCATGTCCAATTTGTCGTGCCGTAAAGGTTGGTTCGGACCAGACAATCCATGGTTCGGGCGAGAATATCAGGACGTTCAAATTTTGTACATCCAGAACGGTGGCCCGGACAAGCCCACACATGGTCTGGACCAAGAGAAATTTATTTGTGAAAAAAAACAAAACAACAGGGGGATGCACCATGGTCCGGACCATGACATTTGGTAGGCCGGACAAAAATAACAGAAGTTTGGTTTTTTGGTTCACCCACGGATGGTTCGGACCGGACAATCGGTGGTCGGGGCAAGAGGGGGGCTTCTGAACAATAAATAAATAAATAAATTTATTTTTGCTTTGTCCATTCATTTCCTTCTTTATTTCAGTGTCTTGTTTTGTGGAGTCTAACACTTTGCAGGTTGTCTTGTTTAAGTTGGGGAGAGTTCCACTTTCTCCCACATCTTTTTAGTTTGCATGTCTCCGTGCCTGAGGTGATATCTTTTCTCTATTTTCCGCTCTTGTCTTACCTTTTAGTGTGCTTGTTTTTGATGAGGACATTGAACGGTTTTAAGTTGGGGGGAGTGAACCCTTTGGTGCTTGTTTATGTTTAGAGTATTTAAAATCCAAAAAAAATTTAAATTGAAAAGTTTGAAAAGTTCAAAAATGTGGGATCTTTCTTGCATGGAACTTGAAATTTGCGAGGTATTTACTGGTTGCTTGAGTTGAGACATGCTAGCATTGCTTTTGTACTTTGCGGACTGTTAGTTCTTTATGCTATCTTGTTAATGCATGTAGCTATGGCACTTGCACCACTGCACTTCACGTCTATTTGGACTTGGTTTGCTTGTGAGTGTCGTTTGAACATTCTCGATGGCTCGATTAGTTAAGACTTATGCCCTAGTGAGCTTTCGTGCCTTAGTTTTTTGTTTGAGTGGTGTCACGTAACTTCTCAATTTGTCAACGAAAAGAATATATTTGTTCATGGTCTCATTGTTCTTGATTATTGAGTGTTGGAACTTGAACGCATGATAATATCTCTTGGTTTTGGTTTTCCACATGGATGTTACACCCCTGGGAGAGGATTTTAGGCATTTTCTTGATGCTTGGGCTCGTTCATTCCTTTGTTTTTACATTTATTCCTTGCAAGCCACTTTGAGCCTTTTGTACTTAGCCTTTTCTTGGTTAGCTCCACCTTCCATATTGTGTTTGGAGAAAGGCAAAAATATGAAGGTGAAATTTTTGAGTAGATGGTGAATTTTGTGCTCGAATTGGTGGCGTCCCTAAAAGGAGTTAAAAAGAAAAAACAAAAAAAAGAAGAGGAAAAAGGGGCACCAATCATGTTTTATGATTGAAAAATGTTGAAAGGTTAGAAGGAGAGATGATGTGGAATTGATTTAATGTTAAGGGGCACATATTGCATACTTGCCCCGTTGTTATCTTGAAATACTTGCCTTTTCTTGGACACTTGAATTTGATTTATCCTAGTCATGAAACATGACCATTTACCCGAGGCTATAACCTTGAATGAAGTCCTATTTAATCCTAGGGGTGTTGGGATGTGGATTGACGAATGTGAGAGTGAGTTTTAACGTTTGGTGTTCTGTTCATGAGACCGTGTGTCCACTGCATAAAGTGTTCTTTTCATGTCATAGTGTGCAAAGTGTTTTTCTTTCAATTACATAACTTCCAAACTGCACACTTGAGAGTTCATAATGCACCTTGTTTCGAGCGATTTTATTTGTGAGTGCATGACACTGTGAGATTTAAATTTGAAGCTCGGCCCGGAGAGAACTTTGAGTGGCATTTCATCGGTGACTAAGTCCAAATGTTCACACTTCACACACGCTAAATTAGGTGCCATGGTTTATATGCATGTCTTGATAGCATTTTGAACTGGTGTTGCCTAATATACTTGTGCAATGACTTTGTGCCTTGGCTTGAGGGACTGATGAGTTACTTGCAGGTTGTGGGTTTCGTGTAAGAGGATTCACGGTGTTTTGTGGGTGATCACTGCTGAAAACCCTCACGAGACTTCACTCATCCTACCGGGGCCACCTGGGATTTAAAAGAACTATCCATTTTATTTGTCTTTTTTAGTTGCATTCTATTTTCTTTGCTCGAGGACTAGCAAAGTGTAAGTTGGGGGGGGGGGGGGGGGGGGGGGGGGGGGGGGGGGGGGTGGTGTGATAGGTGCTGAAAAGCACCCATTTACTCCGTCTAATTTATGCCTTGTTTATCCGTTTACCTTGTTACTTAACGCATTTTAGTGTTTTATGGTGTTTGTAGGCCTCAAAGACTAATGGGTGCGAAAATGTGCAAATTGGGTTGAGTAATAAGAAGATTAAAAAAGCTTGGGGTTATAGTGCAAATTTTCAAAAACTTGCATGATTAATATATTATTACCCAGAGTCCAAAGGGGCTTAATGTAATTCATGGCTTAAAAGTTAAAACCCTACACTATAAAGTATGATGCTACTGTGATCAGGCGGGACTTCTTGGACGTGATCATGCGGTAGTTCTTGGACGTGGGGCTCTTGACCGGATCAGTGAATTTTCTAGCATTCCGACCATGACTTCATCAATCCATACCTCTACGGTTCCCATTCCCATGACCAGCTAAACCCCTTGTCTAGGGGGAAGATGAAACTTTACACCAAGTAACCTCTTTTATGCATGGGTTCTGGTTTATTTTTCGGATTGATTGTAAGAATCAGAATCCTTTTCGTTTCAATTGAATGAATTGACTTTAATTCTTTCTATCGATTGAGTATTTTTATTCAAGATTTCAAATACCTAGTTTTGCAATGGTTTTTACTGATTGTGGTTGGAGTTCTGAGATAGATTATGCTCGTAAGACGGATCGTGTCATTAGGTGGCCAGATCATACTACTGAGAGACGGTCCGTGTTATGGGATAGATTATGTCTTTTAACAACATTATTATTTTCTTGACGATTATCGTTAGGATTTGCAAGCCCTAGCGATAATCCCTTTTGATTCGAATAAATAAATATAACCTATGCATATTGTTGTTATGCGGTCGGAGTGGATTCCAAACCCTAGATATTTTCTTCCATCATTTTCAAACTTTTTAATTCATTGTTTTAATTTAATTAGGTTATTCCAAACAAACCAAATCAATCAACTTTTTTCATTCTGAACTAATTTACAAACTAATCGAATTTGTCGTAACTTAGCCATTCAGTCCCCGTTGGAACGATACTCGGTCTTAACCATTATTCTACGGAATAGTAGTTAATTCTTGATTTTTATAAATTTATTTTTGACACGGAACGACACGGTCACTACACAAGGAAACAAATAAATTACTACTGCCAAGGACCAACTTTTCTGCACTAAGCATCCACAATGGTAATTATCAAAATCAATAACCAAAATGTGTCACATCAGCATTTGATTATCCATTTAGTCCATAATCAAACTTAACAACCTCTACCGCCACATTGGTTATTTTTGCATCCCTAACAAAAAAAAATCTCACAATACACAATGCACGTTTGTCCAATCGCAAATGAGTTTCAATCATGCACCTGACCACATCAAATTATTTGTCTCGATGAGACGATTCCAATTTGGGGTGTTTTTGAGTTATTGAGTTGAGTTTGGTTATTGAGTTTTGGTTATTGGTAAAAGTTGTTAAGTTTAATTATGGAATGGATAAAATTTGGTTATTTGCTAAGAGACTAGTAACTTTGCTTATTACAATGTGGAGTGTTTTTTTAACATTGTTAAATTTGCTTATCTACACTCACTTAATTATTAAATGGGGATGCTCTAAGGTGATCTCACATTGAAAGCAGTTTTGAACTTAATAAGAGTGCATTTATCATGGATTTATTTACGGGCACTTTGACCTAACTTTTTTGCTCTAGGAGTAGTATTTTTGTTCTTTTTGGCTACATTCAAGTTGAATTTTTTAGATTAATCATTTATCTCAATAAGAGAAGTCAAAAATTTATAAAGTACAACCAAACCAAAAAGAAAAATTCCCTACAGACAAAACTTTTATACATCTGCCTTAGTTGTCTTTAGTGTCGTTTTGAAACTTTTTCAACTACAGTTGTAATGCCCCTAATTTTAGGTACGTTAGAGGGATAATTTATTACAGAAATAAAGAGAGTCACTGTTCATTATTACATCATAACCCTCGTGGGAGTATTTTAAACACAAAATAGGAACAATTAGGGAACTAGGGTTCCTAACTACTGCTCCTCTTGTTCTTCCATCTTAGCGAGTTCTTCGGCTCCATACGCCTCCAAAGTGAAGAGTTCGCCCTGTTCATCTATCAAATCTGACATATTATATTGGCGTCGCCACCCATATAATATGTCAGGGTCACCACAGGGTAACACCATGAGCTACGAAGGCTCAATAGTAAATTCCTACTCACCTAACCTAACTACATTCAATAGATTATCATAAGCATCGATTTTCACATGATACATATAAAAACAGCTACAAAAGACGATAACAATAACATATCCACAGTCGTTATAACTATCGTTGGTGGTCTAAATTCTCTAGGTTTCTCCTACGCAACTCGTCGTAGACCGTGTTGTTATTACTACCTTTCTTTTCCAAAGACTCCTTTTTAACTCACCCAACCTCGGTTCCGCAGTGCCGGGTTCCCGAGTATCAATGGTTCCGCCGTGCCGGGTTCCCATTGGCACACGTTTACCTTGGCTCCTCTCCACGGATAACCAGGTTACTCACCCAACCTTGGTTCCGCCGCGCCGGGGTCCCATTGGCACACACATTCACATGACTCACATAATACCCTTGAAATGGTCATTATGTAGTTTCTAAACTATCTTTTTCTTCAGAAAACACATTGCTTCCTCGTTAAACCACACTCTAGGTGCTATATTTCTACTATCTCAGTTCTCGTGTCTCGTTCTCATGCAAGACTCCGCAGTGTAGGACTTTACATACAAACATGCATTTCATATGATTATTCAACAAGATCATCCAACTCTAAGCTACATAGCATGCTTGAAACATCTTGAAAATAAAACATGCATTTCCAATTTTAAAAGATAACCTTATCTACGATCAAAGTTGCTATTAAACAACATTCTATTCTTTAACATATGATTTAAAACAATACTAGAGTTAGTGGACTAGGATAAACTACCATTCTTCTAGGCGGTGGTCGGTTATGGAAAGTCGGTCGTCGGTTTTGAAATCGGCAGCGTAACGGCCTTCGGTTTGCTTCGAAAGGAAAAGAGTTGTATTTCTTTTCCTAGAAACAACTTCACTAACCTAAGTAGACTACTTTAAAGATCTATGAGTGGTATTTGGAAGTGGTTTGGTGGTTTTGCTCAAGAACTCTCAAGAACAAGAGAATTCTTGAACTCAAGAACAAAGAACACTAGAAATTCTAGAGAGAAGGAAGAGCAAGTTGAAAGTGTGAGTTCAAGGCATGGAATGGCCTTCTATTTATAGGCAAAGGCTCCCCCTCTCCCTCTCTTGGCCGGCCCCTCTCTCTCTCTCTCTCTCTCTCTCTCTCTCTCTTTATAACTCAATTTTTTTAATCCAAAAAGTTGTGTTCACATGGAAGAATAAGGCTAAAATGCTAGGTTTGCATGGCTATGTTGTCCTTAGATTTGATTCTTGAAGCAAATATGTGGTGGAAGAGAAGTTTGTACAAGATTCTAGGGTTAAATAAATTGGAATATGTACAAGGAAGGACATTGGAAGTTAAGTCTTTGGTTGGAAGAGTAACAATCCAAAGATTGGAAGTACAATGTAAGATCAAAGGCCAAGTACTAACCAAATCTCTCCCTCTCCCTCTCTCCCTCACCCGGCCTCTCTCCCTCTCCCTCTCTCTCAGCTTTTCTCTCTCTCTCTCTCTCTCTCCCTCTCTTGCAAAGTACATATATATATATATACACACACTACAATGAAAGAAGAACAAATAAAAAAGTAAGTACTTTTGTACTAGGATCAAAAGTAGTCTAAAAGGCTAAGATTTTCTATTAAACTAACAATTGGGCACATGTGTACTTAGGGCTTTATTTTAGTCTTTCATGTACTAAAATAATATAACCATGGGTACCTTGTACCTTAAGTATTTCAAAACCCTAACATAAAATAAGTAAAAGTGTACTTTTAAGGATCTTAGTACTAAGTACCTATCTATTAAAATATTAAGTACTTGGTCACATGGGTTTAAAGGAAATGACTTAATTAATAAACCCCATGTACTTTGAAAGACTAACCCTTTTATCCATTGGGTAATAAATCCCCTAACTTCTATTATCCAATGGATAATAGTTGCTAGGGCAATTATATACTAAAATAATCAAAAAGTACTTTAAAGTATTTTTTTTAAAAGTCTATTTTTTATAAATACAAGTACTTAACCAAGTATACTTTTATATTAGAGAATTGGGGTTTCTATTATCCAATGGATAATAGTTGCCCTAACATTTATTGTCCAATGGACAAAGAGTAAAACCAAAAATAATTAAAAGAAAATGAATAATCAATTCTTTAGTCTAGGGTTCAAAAGGTCTAAGAAGGGCAAAATGGTCCATTTGAGGTTAGATAAAGGTAACTAGGTAGCTTTCTAGTTTAGTTCCTCCAACTGGATGATTAGAAGCTAACTAGGCTTACTAAGTGGGGCTAAAGCACAAGAAACGAAAGTTGAAGGGCTAAAGTGCAATTATGACAAACTACCGAATTTTAAAGCAATTCAAGCAATTAATTTAATAACTCGAATAATAAATAAATTTCTATTTATTGAAATTCAGAGTTATTACAACCTATCCCCCTTAAACAATTTCGTCCTCGAAATTAGGTGCACGCACTCAATCAGGTGAGGGTAATTCATCTTCATGGTTTCTTCTCTTTCCCATGTGGTGTCTCCAGCTCCTCGGTGTTTCCACAAAACTCGAACCAACTTGATGGTCTTGTTTCGGATCACCTTCTCACTTCGATCTTGAATCTCTATCGGCTCTTCTTCGTATTTCGCGTCTTCCTCGATGGAAATGTCTTCCCAGTTGAGAACATGCGCGGGCAATGCGAGGTACTTGCGAAGCATGGAGACGTGAAACACGTTATGCACTCTATCCAGCTGGGGCGGTAGGGCTAGACGGTATGCAACGTTCCCGATCTTCTCCACGATGTCAAATGGTCCGATGTAGCGCGGGGACAACTTTCCCTTCTTCCCAAATCTGATAACTCCTTTCTTCAGTCTGATCTTTAGGAACACATGATCTCCCACTGTAAAGGTTAACGGTCGGCTTCTCTTATCCGCATAACTCTTCTGTCGGCTCTGAGCGGTCTGGATCCTTTGCCTGATGGTCTTAACCTTCTCTGTGGTATCTAGCCCTATGTCAGGCCCGATCAATCCCGTCTCTCCGGCATCTGTCCAGCAGACTGGCAATCGACAGGGTCAACCGTATAGGGCTTCGTACGGTGCCATCCCGATGCTTGCTTGATAACTGTTGTTGTAGGCAAACTCCGCCAACGGTAAGTGCTGCTCCCAGTTTCCAGAGAAATCCAGGGCGCAGGCTCTCAGCATATCTTCCAGGGTCTGAATAGTCCTCTCCGTTTGTCCGTCTGTTTGTGGGTGAAAGGCCGTGCTAAGCCTTACGTCCGTTCCCATTGCTTTCTGCAATCCTTTCCAAAAGTGTGATAAAAAACGTGCGTCTCAGTCAGACACTATCGAGATCGGAACTCCATAGAGGCATACGATTTCTTGAATATTCAACAGGCTTAGTTGCTCCACATTTTCTGTCATCTTGACAGGCAGGAAATGTGCAGATTTGGTGAGTCGATCCACAATCACCCAGATAGCTGTGTTGGACTTGGCGGATCTTGGTAACCCAGTGACGAAGTCCATTGAAATGTGCTCCCACTTCCAGGTCGGTATCAGTAAGGGTTGAAGGTCTCCTCCAGGTTTCTGATGCTCAGCCTTGACTTGTTGACACACCAAACAGGTGGATACGAATCGTGCTACATCCTTCTTCATTCCTTCCCACCAGTACATTCTTCGCAGATCATGATACATTTTTGTACTGCCAGGGTGAACTGCGAAGTTTGAGTGGTGAGCTTCTCGGAGTACGTCTTCTTGAAGGGTTCCAACATTAGGCATGAATACTTTTCCTTTGAATCTCAGACTGTTATTCTCCTCGATTGTCCATCCTGGCATCGCCTTTCCTTCTCGGATTCAATGCCGGACGAACTCACAATCTTGCTCGAATGTCTGGGCCAGTAAGATCTCTCGGTGAAGTGCAGGTTTTGCAACTAAGGCGTACAATCGAGCGTTCTCGCTTTCTGACGATGGTTGCAAATTGAACTCGTTGAGGGTGTCCACCATTTCCCATTCCTTAATGGCAGTCTTGACTTTCTGTGCTCTTTCTTTTCGACTCAGAGTGTCAGCTACCACGTTGGCCTTGCCGGGGTGATACTGCAATGTAAACTTGTAGTCCTCCAAGTATTCCATCCATCGACGCTGCCTCAAGTTCAACTCCTTCTGAGTGAAAAGATACTTGAGACTCTTGTGGTCGGTAAAAACTTTGAATTGTTCTCCCCACAGATAGTAACGCCAAGATTTGAGGGCGAATACTACCGCAGCCAATTCTAAGTCATGGGTGGGGTAGTTCTTCTCGTGCGGTCGCAATTGTCGAGATCCGTAAGCTATAACCTTTCCATTCTGCATCAGCACACATCCCAATCCGTCTCTTGATGCATCGCAGTAAACCGTATAATCTATTCCACGCTCAGGGATGATGAGTATTGGTGCGCTGGTCAGTCTCTTCTTCAACTCCTGGAAAGATTTCTCACAGGCTTCATCCCAATCCAGCTTCACTCCTTTCTGAGTTAGCTTGGTTATTGGCTTGGCTAAGATTGAGAAGTCCGGTATGAATCTTCTGTAATACCCAGCCAATCCTAAGAAACTTCTGATTTCGAACACGGAGGTTGGCTGTTTCCACTTTAGCACTGCTTCGACCTTGCTTTCATCCACTGCGATTCCATCCTTGGATACTACATGCCCCAGGAACTCAACCACTTCCAACCAAAACTCACACTTGCTGGCCTTGGCATAGAGTTGGTTATCCCGGAGTATTTGTAGTGCCATCCGAAGATGTTCTTCGTGCTCCTCCTTATTGGCGGAGTATATCAAAATGTCATCAATGAACACCACTACAAACTTGTGTAAGTAAGGTTGAAAGATTTTGTTCATGAGACACATGAATATAGCCGGAGCATTGGTCAGTCCAAACGGCATTACTACAAACTCGTAGTGTCCGTATCGGGTTCGAAAAGCTGTCTTGGTGATATCCTCATCCCGAATCCTTAGCTGATGATTAGTCCCTGGAACGGGAGATCATATTTTAGAAAAAAAACAAGTTGTCCCCTCCCCTCTCAACTCTGATCAAAATAAGGTCATCGATCCTAGGCAAACGGATATCGGTTCTTGACTGTTGGCTTGGTTCAACTTGCTATAGGCGATTACACAGTTCCGAAGCGGTTCCTTATTTCTTCTTCACGAAAAAAGGCTAGGCGCTGTTTTCGCCAAGGCGATTTGGCTCGGTTTCTTAAGAATCCCCCATTGTCCAGTATAGCTCTTGCAATAGGTCGTGAGCTCTTTCAATCCAATGGATAAAAGGGTAGTCTTTCTAAGTACCATGGGATTTATTAAACTAATCTTTCCTAAAACCCCATGTGATTAAGTTCACACTACTTTATTAGGAAAAGTACTTAGTACCAGATTCTCTTAAGTATCTTTAACGATTTTATATTAGGGTTTTGATTCTTCCTAGTGTATAAGGTACGTGTTTATATTATATATTAGGGTTTTGATTCTTCCTAGTGTATAAGGTACGTGTTTATATTATATAAGTACTTGAAAGACTAAAGTATTGCCCTAAAGTACTGTAACGACCCTGATTTTCAGTCGTTAAAAAATTTCGTTAAATATTTGAATTTTATTTTTATTACTTGGATTTACCTTTAAATTTCTATAATTTGTCATAATTACGTTTTCGCCCTTCAAATTTGATTTCTCTGCGCTTTAGCCCCTGAACCTTCATTTCTTGCACTATAGTCCTACTTAGCAAGCCTAGTTAGTTTCTGACCCTCCGGTTGGAGAAACTAAACTAGGAAGCCATCTAGTCACTGCAAAATGACCGTTTTGCCCCTCATTGGAACTTTTGAACCTTTTGAACCCTAGACTTGGAATTTTAATATTCTTTTTCTTTTAATCAAATTGGTTATATTCTTTGTCCATTGGACAATAATGGTTAGGGAAGCTATTACCCATTGGATAATAGCATCCTATTTGTTTATATTAAAAAGTATACTTACTTTAAAAGTACTTTTCCATTATTTTAATATTAAAAGTGACCTAATATCTAATATCCATTGGATAATAGATGTTAGGGAAAATTTTACCCATTGGGCAATAAACTTAGTCTTTCAAAGTACTATGGTGTTAATTAGTTTAATACTTTCTTTAAGCCATGTGTGAAAGTATTCCATTTTCTTTTATTTGAATGGTACAAGGTACTAAGATTCTAAAGTACTCTTTAACAATTCTTGTATTTGGGTTGGGAATCTCCGTAAGTACTATAGGTTTATCTAAGTATATTATATTCTAGTACTTTGAAAGGAGAGAATATATGCCTAAGTACCATGTGTCTATTTGATGTATAAAAAGAGAATCCTAGCCCTTAAGTCTACTTTTGATCTTTGGTACAAAAGTACTACTAATTTATTTGTATACTTGCATATATATACTTATTTATGTACCTTGAGGAAGCAAAGGAAAAGAGGGAGAGAGAGAGGGCCGTGAGAGAGAGAGGGAGAGAGAGAGGGGGGCCGGTTGGAGAGAGAGGAGGGGAGAGAGATTTGCTTGTACTTGCCATTGATCTTCCATTGTACAACTAGATTCTTGATGGTTGATCTTCCAAGCCAAGTCTTAACTTCCAATGTCCTTTTTGTACACTTCAAGATTTGTTTAAACAAGAATCTTGTACCAATATTCTTCTTGCCCACCAAGTCTCCTAGAATCAAATCCTTGGTACAAATAGCCATGCAAGCCTAGGATTGCCTTTGATCTTCCATGATCTCTTGCCAAGTGTCAAGGTGAGATTTAGAGAGAGAGAGAGGAGAGGGCCAAGCTCTTGCCTATAAATAGAAGGCCATTTTCATGCTTTGAACTCACACCTCAAAGCAATTGCTCTTCCTTCTCTCTAGAAATCTCGGATTCCAGTTCCTGGCAGCCTACTGCCCTTCGAAAATCCTCCGTTTTCTCCTGCTTAGCGTAGTTTTTAGGATCAACTTCCTTCTGGAAAGTTATAGAGAACTTCGAAAGCTTCAAGTTAGGCTTAAGAACCACCCCAATCGGTTAAGAAATGACCAAGTTATTGTCATTCAAAGTTCAGTAAAAATCTCAGATTCCAAATTCCAGACAGCTTACTGTCTCTTGCTTTACCCCCATTTTTCTCCTACCTAAAGTCGTTTCTAGGATTAACTTCCTTCACGAGAGTTGTAGAGGGTTTCGAGATCTTCGATTTCAACCCAAGAACGACTCTATTCGGCCAAAGATTGACCGAGTTACTGCCGTCCAAAGTTCGGGCCAGATTCACGAGTTTCATCACCCGTGGATTTTCCAAATAGCTTACTCGGCCCCGACTAGTTTTGGATCAAGGTAGAATACCCTTATCCCTATCCCTATGTATAAGTATGTTATCTTGAATTACTTTTCATGTCAATTAATTGTGTTTTGATCTTTAAAGATGAATATGAGCATGCATATATGAAATGCTTGCATTACTTGTGACACGATAAAGCATAAGTGATTTATCACTCCAAGGGCGTCCGAACATGTGGCGTTATGCTTTAAGCGTTGATTTAAACATGATTAGCATTATAGAGTTGGATGATCTTGTTTGTTTACAAGGAAATGATTTATGCTTTCCCTTGTCCTACGGCGAAGTCTTTGCATGTAACGAGACACGAAAACCGAGAAAAGTAGAAACATGGCACCTAGGGTGTGGTTTATGAAAGGATAAGTTTTTCCGAGGAAGGAAATATTTTGAAACTACGTAATGACTAATTTGGTGGTATTACGTGAGATGTGTTTGAAAACCGTAATGTGGCCGGACTTGGTAGCCCATTGCGTGGGTTGTGAAAACCATAATGTGGCCGGACTTGGTAGCCCTTTGTGAAGATTGCCAATAGGGCCGGACGTGGTAGCCTTATTGGTAATATGGCTTGGTTATCCATGGAGAGGAGCCAATGCTAGTGTTGCGTGCCAATGGGAACCCGGCGCGGCGGAACCATTGTGAGGATACTCGGGAACCCGGCGCGGCGGAACCGAGGTTGGGGGTGTGTGTGCTTGGTTATCCGCGGTACGGAGCCAATGCAAACGTGTGTGTTAAACTGATGATTTTTGAGTGGAAAATTGTGACACGGTCTACGACGAGTCGCGTAGGAGAAATCGGGAAATCTTGGACACCAACGATAGGTGATTAACGATGTGTGATTGTTAGTGTTGTTGTAATTGTTTACCGTCGTAAGGTTGGTGGGTAAGGATTTCCTATTAAGCGTTGTAGCTCACGGTGTTACCTTTTGGTGACCCTGACATATTATATTGGTGGTGACGCCGGTATAATGTGTCAGACTTCATAGATGAGCAGGGCGAGATCTTCAGCTTGGAGGCGTACGGAGCCGAGGAGCTGGCTAGGATGGAAGAGAAGGCGGAGCTGTAGTTAGGAACCCTGGTTTCCCTTCCTTTTGTAATAAAAGTACTCCTGTGGGGGTTATGTTGTAATAAAGAGCTAGACTCTATTTTGAAATTTCAATAAAATTGTTTTATTTAACGTACCCAAAATTCGGGGCGTTACAAGTACCATGTGCTAATTTGTTAGTTTAATAGAAATCCTAGCCTTTAAAGACTACTTTTGATCCTAGGTACAAAAAGTATTACTATTTTATTTGTTCTTCTTCCATATATAGATATATATTGTACTTGAGAAAGCAAGAGAGGGAGAGAGAGACAGAGAGAGAGCCGAATGGGAGAGAGAGGAGGGGAGAGATTTGATGGTACTCTTGGCCATTTGATCTTCCATTGTACTTCATGATTCTTGGATGGTTGTTCTTCCAAGCAAGACTTAACCTCATTGTCCTTCTTGTACATTTTCTTATTTGTTTAACCCTAAGAATCTTGTACCAAGCTTCTTTTCTACCACATATTTTTCCAAGAATCAAATCTAGTACCATCATAGCCATGCAAACCTAGGATTTTAGCCTTATTCTTCCATGTGAACACATCTTTTTGGATTAAAAAATTGGGGAAAGGAGAGAGAGAGGGGGGCCGGCCATATGAGGGAGGGAGGGAAGCCCTTGCCTATAAATAGAGAGCCATTCTATGCTTGAACTCACACCTCAAAGCAATAGCTCTTCCTTCTCTCTAAAAATTCAAGTGTTCTTAGTTCAAAGTTCAAGAACTTTCTTTGTTCTTGAGTGTTCTTGAGAAAACCACCAAACCACTTTCAAATACCACCCTTAGATCTTTAAAGTAGTCCACTTTAGGTAGTGAAGTTGTTTCTAGGAAATCTCTTTTCCTTTCGAAGCAACCGAAGGCCGTTACTCCGCCGATTTCAAAACCGACCAACTTACCGTAGCCGACCACCGCCAAGAAGAACGGTAGTTAAAATCTTACTACTTTAAAACTCTACTTACTTTTTCTAAAATATGTGAAGTTTAACCTTGTACTTAAAATTTATATATCGCATGAATCTTATGATGTTACTTTGATCATAGATAAGGTTATCTTTCGTTAAAAGATGGATATGCATGATGTTCGTTTATGATGATTCAAGCATGCTAGGTAATATAGAATTGGACGATCTTGTTGGAGTTGTTAAATGCTTGTTATGTGGAAAGTACTACCGCGAAGTCTTGCATGTAAACGAGACACGAAAACCGAAAAAATAGAAACATGACGCCTAAGGTGTGGTTTAACAAGAGGAATATGTTTTCTGAAAAAGAAGATATCATAGAAACTACATAATGACCATTTCAAGGGTATTATGTGAGTTGTGTGAATGTGTGTGTGCCTATGGGAACCCAGCGCGGCGGAACCATAGTGAGGATACTTGGCAGACCGGCGCGGCGGAACCAAGGTCGGGTGAGTGGCATGGTTATCCGTGGAGAGGAACCAAAGTAAATGTGTGCCAATGGGAAACCGGTGCAGCGGAACCATTGTGAGAATACTCGGGAACCCGGCGCGGCGGAACCGAGGTTGGGTGAGTTAAAAGGAAGTCTTTGGAAAAGAAAGGTAGTAATCACGAGACACGGTTAACGATGAGTCAACACTAGTTGTAAGACGATTGTGGATGTGATAAATTTTATTGCCTTTGTAGCTGCTATATACATATCATGTGGAAAACGATGTTATAATGATCCTATGTTCATAAGTTATGGGTTAGTAAGTAGGATTTTACTATTGAGCCTTCATAGCTCATGGTGTTACCTTGTGGTGACCCTGGCATATTATATGGGTGGCGACACCAATATAATATGTCAGATTTGATAGATGAACAGGGCGATCTCTTCACTCTGGAGGCGTATGGAGCCGAAGAACTCGCTAGGATGGAAGAACAAGAGGAGCAGTAGTTAGAAACCCTAGTTCCCTACTTTATGTTTTGAATACTCCTACGGGGGTTGTGTTGTAATAATGAGCAGTGACTCTATTTAATTTCTGTAATAAATTATCCCTTTAACGAACCTAAAATTAAGGGCGGTACAACTTGGTATCAGAGCTTTAGGTTCAAAACCTCGGCCATGGGTAGAATGGGTAGAACCATGTAGAACCATGAGATAAGTTTGACCGTTACACAAACGTGACTTCGATTTTCAAGTTTAACATCCCAAATTGGGTGGAATTCTGTCAAAACAATCTTCGGATTGAAGCAAGGCACGGAAATTGGCAGTACCGCCGAGCTGGGAATTCCCGAACAATTGGATGATGACTTAAATCAAGGATCGAATGTGGAACGTAGAAACCTGAAAAGTTTTCCCTATCGTTTTTACCAAAAACCATGTTATTTTCAAAACATACTAATGAAGTTTTTCTTGTAAATGAGAACCTCAATTGATCTGTTAGTTGAAGCCTATCAACCTAGAAACGTCGTGGAAAGAATCACGGCCCAACACTTGGAAGATCCCCACTTCATTGCCGCAGTGCGTGCCGAACAGCTTGACTTCATGAGAGTGCAGCGGAATACACCTCATCCCTTAGAAACAGACCCTTGGTTCCCCGAGATGTTTCCTATTTTGTCTAACTTCTACGAGTATTTTGGTGTCCTACCCTCGATGCCAAACACCGAGAAAGGAAACGAGGAAGAAGGAGCCAATGGCACGAAGACGCCATGAAGGCAGCCAAGGAAGGAATCCAACAAATAAGAAGACTTCGAAGATCTACTTGAAAGCCCTAATAAATTCTTTAGCCATTGTAATCCTTCGGGATATAAGATATTAAGGAATAGGATTCCCTCTATCTAAGTTGTATTTTGGTTATGCTATGAATAGGACTTATCTTTATGCATACCTTGTTGATAAGTCTAATAGGTAGTCTCCTTTATTGTAGATGAATCACTTGAGTCCCTACCAAGTCAACCTTCTAGCTACAGCTTACCAACTCGCAAGCACCGTAAGGTCCATGACAAGCCAACTAGTGGAGGATCCCTACTTTCCTTATGCATTTCCCTACACTCATGACTTCTATCAGGAGCATGGCGCCCTTATCCGCCCCATCAATGAAGAAGAGGAAGATATAGTTGATGCCATACCCGTCCTAGTTCAAATCGCACCCCCCAACAATGTGAATCTCCCAGTAGGAGGAAACGGTAACGAAGCAGTAGCCGCAGCACCCCTCGTCAACATGGATGTTGAAGCAGACCCTGAGGAGGAGGATCTTAAGGAAAATGCCGAGGCGGATTCTGATGAAGAGGATCCCGAGGTGTTCAATGATCCTCCGATCAACGAAGCTGATTGGGGGCATCTGATGAACATGCCGAATCCAGACTTGCCATCTGACGACGACGAAGAGGACCCTGAAGAGTTGGAAGAAGAAGGACCAATGGGTTGAGATTCCAACGATGAAGAGATGCCGATTCACGGAGGGATACCGCCAGCTTTGGTTATGCCCGACTACTTGGATATAGCCGCCGACTCTGGAGATGTGCCGCCACCACCATACGAGGACGACATAGGTGCTTATAGGGTTGAATTTCCACCTATTTTCTAGACTAGCTAACAAGCCTAGCAAGTAGTAGGATCTTTTGTTATAAGCAGAATGTGGTAGGATCTTTTGTAAGCAGAATGCCGTAGGCAGCTTAGGCTTACCAGCCGTTTTTGATGTACTCGTTGTTTTAAGTAATATAAGACTTGTGTTTTATCTATTGTGATCATTGTTGTGTATACTTGTACTTGTTGTATACGATTTCCGTTTTCCACTGTTAAGTCTAATATATAACTTTCCCTATTGTAGATATGGATAGCTATTTCATTGCCGAGACTACTGTAGCTGACCTCCCGTACTATAAGACGCTACTCGCACCTGAGAGTCTCCTACCGATGCCTCACCCAGGGATCCGTGACCCCGAGACTGGCAACCAGTTTTACGAGATCATCGTGATGTCACCTGCCACCACTGAGGACCAGTACTTGACCCTTAACCCTCAGGACCCACAATTTAAGGAGCTCGCGGAAAAGATTCTCCGTGATGGAGAGCGCTGGCTGGAGATCAGGGAGAAAGAGTGGAAGATGCAGCTCAGAGAGTTCTTTGGAGTCGTTCCACCTAGCTAGTAGGGTAGTAGCATTAGAATAAGGTTCAAAAAGCTCGAGTTGCCTTTCAAGCACTTGTACTAGAAGAACCATGTAGTGTGTTGGAAAGATTGTCTTAGCCTGTAGTAGAAAGCTTGTTTTGGTATGTTTATTTTGTATTAAAACTCTATGCTTCATGATGTAATCCTTCGTTATCTATGAGAAGATGCTTTTGTTCTAAAAATACTGTTGAATATTTGATTGCTTTTTACCTTGTGCAAAAGAAAATAGTTTAGTTAAAACTAAACCTTCCCCTTTTCAATTTTCGTTCGTAGATGGTGAACCGACGGAGTGGACTAGGGTATGAGACCGGAGACTCCTCGAATCCAAACCCTAATCCCAACCCCGACCTCACTCAAGTCATGCAAGCACTCGTGACCGCTCTGAATGCTGCCCGCCAGAACCCAAACCCTAACGAAGGACCTATGACTCGGACTCGGGCGATGAATGAATTCTGCAAGCGTCGACCCCCGACTTTCGATGGAGATACCAACCCTACCGTAGCTGAATCCTGGCTAAAGGAGATCAAGGTGATCATGGATACCTTGGAGATCACCCGCAATGGAGACCGTGTGGCCTTAGCCACGTACCAGCTGAAGGGAGAAGCCCGCTACTGGTGGGACCTGATAGAAGCAACCCATGTCGTAGCCACCATGACCTTCGCTTAGTTCGAGACCTTGTTTCTTGATAAATACTTTCCCACGCCCCTTCGCCTGGCCAAGGAGCAAGAATTCATGAATCTGAAGCAAGGAACCATGACCGTCACCCAGTATACGGCTAAGTTTGAGGAGCTGTCCCGCTATGCTCAGGAAGTTGTTTCAACCGAGGACAAGAAGGCAAGGAGGTTTGAGTGGGGGCTGACTATAGCTAGAAAAGTTGTGGTAGCTCAGGCTTTCCCCACCTATACCGATGTGGTGAAATGTGCCCTTCGTCTGGAGAGCGAAGGAAACGACTTGAAGACCCGCTGGAAGAAGGCGACAGGCAATGCTGGTGGACCTATCCGAACCCAGACCTCCAACAACAACCGTGGACCTTATCCTTCCAAAACTTACGCTTCGGGTCAAAGCAACCAAGCTTGGAAGAACACTACGCCAGGGCGTGGCGAACCGCAGAAGAATGGCCGAGGCAAGGCATCAGTCCAGTGCTTCAACTGCCAAGCAATGGGTCACAACAAACGTGACTGCCCTCAGCCCCAGAAGGAGAGAAATGGAAGCTTTGGAAACCAGAAGGCTCAACTGCCCGGGCAAGCCAGCTTTGTGAAGCAAAACTCTAGAGGCCCAGCTCAGCAGCAGAATGGGCAGAATAAAGGAAAGCAGCCCATGGGAGCACATTAAGGCACTGGAGGGCGTATCTTTGCGCTGCAGACCAAGGAGCAAGAGCCGGATCCATCTGTGATCCAAGGTACGCTACTGTTATATAGTACTTGCGTATAAGCCTTGTTTGACTCTGGTGCATCGCATTCGTTTATATCTACTGCTTGCGTATCTGCTCTAGCACTAGAAACAGAACCCCTAAGTAAATGTACGAGAGTAACATCGCCAATGGGGGGAAGTATAGCTGTTAGTCTAGTGTGTAGAGGGTGCGAAATAGAAGTAGCCAACCTACGCCTTACCTGTGACCTCCGAGTAATCGACATGATGGATTTTGACATAATCCTTGGAATGGATTGGCTATCAGCCCATCGAGCAGTTGTAGATTGTCATCAGAAGACGGTGACGGCATACACCCCAGAAGGGACTCGTTTCCATTTTAAGGGGGATAGAGAAGCCACGAGTTCGACGACAAGAAGATCAAAATGGGAGAACCAGTTATTTGGATGGCTAGCTAGTCTCCAAATGGAAGAAGCCGATAGGATGGAACTAGGATTGCCACACATCATTTGCGAGTACGCCGATGTTTTCCCAGAAGAACTTCCTGGCTTACCACCTCAGAGGGAGATAGATTTCTCTATAGAGCTTCAACCTGGAACCACCCCAATTTCCATGGCCCCGTACCGAATAGCCCCTGCCAAATTCAAGGAGCTTAAGACCCAATTGCAAGAGCTGCTGAACAAGGTATTCATCAGACCGAGCACATCGCCTTGGGGAGCGCCTGCATTGTTCGTAAAGAAGAAAGAAGGAACCCTCTGACTATGTATCGACCACAGGAAGTTGAACTAAGTCACAGTCAAAAACCGATATCCGTTGCCTAGGATCGATGACCTGTTTGATCAATTAAGAGGAGCAACTTGCTTTTCTAAGATTGATCTCCAATCAGGCTATCATCAGCTAAGGATTCGAGATAAGGATATCGCCAAGACGGCTTTTCGCACCAGATACGGCCACTACGAGTTTGTGGTAATGCCGTTTGAACTGACCAATGCTCCGGCAGTATTCATGTGTCTCATGAACAAGATTTTTCAACCCTACTTAGATAAGTTTGTAGTGGTGTTCATTGACGACATTTTGATATACTCCGCCAACAAGGAGGAGCACGAAGAACATCTTCGAATGGCACTACAAATACTCCGGGATAACCAACTCTATAACAAGGCCAGCAAGTGCGAGTTTTGGCTGGAAGTGGTTAAGTTCTTGGGGCATGTAGTATCCAAGGATGGAATCGCAGTGGATGAAAGCAAGGTCGAAGCAGTGCTGAAGTGGCAGCAGCCAACCTCCGATTGGCTGGGTATTACAGAAGGTTTATACCGGACTTCTCAATCTTAGCCAAACCAATGACCAGGCTAACTCAGAAAGGAGTGAAGCTAGATTGGGATGAAGCCTGTGAGAAATCCTTCCAGGAGTTGAAAAAGAGACTGACCAGCGCACCGATTCTCATCATTCCTGAGCGTGGTGTAGATTATACGGTTTACTGTGACGCGTCAAGAGATGGATTAGGATGTGTGCTAATGCAGAATGGGAAGGTAGTGGCCTACGGGTCTCGACAACTTCGACCGCACGAGAAGAACTACCCCACCCACGACTTGGAATTGGCCGCAGTAGTATTCGCCCTCAAGTCATGGCGTTACTATCTGTGGGGAGAGCAATTCGAAGTTTTTATCAACCACAAGAGTCTCAGGTATCTTTTCACTCAGAAGGAGTTGAACTTGAGGCAGCGCCGATGGATGGAATACCTGGAGGACTACAAGTTTACGCTGCAGTATCACCCCGGCAAGGCCAACGTGGTAGCTGACGCTCTTAGTCGAAAGGAAAGAGCACAGAAAGTCAAGACTGCCATCAAAAAATGGGAAATGGTGGACACTCTCAACGAGTTCAACTTGCGCCCATCGTCAGAAAGCGGGAACGTCCGATTGTACGCCTTGGTTGCGGAACCAGCACTTCACCGAGAAGTTTTGCTAGCTCAAACATTCGAGCAAGATTGCGAGTTCGTCCGGCATCGAATCCGAGAAGGAAAGGCGGTGCCAGGATGGACTATCGAGGAGGATAATAGCTTGAGATTCAAGGGAAAGGTATTTGTACCTAACATTGGCACCCTTCGAGAAGACGTACTGCGAGAAGCTCACCATTCAAACTTTGCAGTTCACCCTGGCGGTACAAAGATGTATCATGATCTGCGAAGAACGTACTGGTAGGAAGGAATGAAGAAGGACGTAGCTCGTTTTGAATCAACCTGCCTTGTGTGTCAGCAAGTCAAGGCGGAGCACCAGAAACCTGGAGGAGATCTGCAACCCTTACCAATACCAACCTAGAAGTGGGAGCACATTTTGATGGACTTCGTCACTGGATTGCCAAGATCTGCCAAGTCCAACACTGCCATTTGGGTGATAGTGGATCGACTCACCAAATCTGCGCATTTTCTACCTGTTAAGATGACAGAGAACGTAGAACAGCTGAGTCTGTTGTACATTCGAGAGATTGTACGCCTACATGGAGTACCTATCTCGATTGTATCTGATAGGGATCCACGTTTCGTCTCACACTTTTGGAAAGGACTGCAAAAAGCATTGGGAACGGATGTAAGGCTTAGTACGGCCTTTCACCCTCAAACAGACGGACAAACGGAGAGGACTATTCAGACGTTGGAAGACATGCTGAGAGCCTACGCCTTGGATTTCTCTGGAAACTGGGAGCAGCATTTACCGTTGGTGGAGTTCGCCTACAACAACAGTTATCAAGCAAGCATCGGGATGGCACCATACGAAGCTCTATACGGTCGACCCTGCCGATCTCCAGTCTGTTGGACCGATGCTGGGGAAATAGGATTGATTGGACCCGACATCGTGCGAGATACCACGGAGAAGGTCAAGACTATCAGGCAAAGGATCCAGACCGCTCAAAGCCGACAGAAGAGTTATGCGGATAAGAGAAGCCGACCATTAACCTTTGCCGTGGGAGATCATGTGTTCCTGAAGATCAGTCCGAAGAAAGGAGTAATCAGATTTGGGAAGAAAGGAAAGCTGTCCCCGCGCTACATCGAACCATTCGACATCGTGGAGAAGATTGGAAAAGTTGCATATCGTCTAGCCCTGCCACCCCAGCTGGACCGAGTGTATAACGTGTTTCACGTTTCCCTGCTCCACAAGTATCTAGCCTTACCCACTCATGTTCTCAATTGGGAAGACATCACTATCGAAGAAGACGCGACGTACGAGGAAGAGCCGATAGAGATTCAAGACTGAAGTGAGAATACTATCCGGAACAAGACAATCAAGTTGGTTCGTGTTTTGTGGAAGCATCGTGGAGCAGGAGAAACCACATGGGAAAGAGAAGAAACCATGAAGATGAATTACCCTCACCTGTTTGAGTCCGAGCGTACACCTAATTTCGAGGACAAAATTATTTAAGGGGGATAGGCTGTAATAACTCTGAATTTCAATAAATAAAAGCTTATTTATTATTCGAGTTATTTATTTAAATTGCTTGTATTGCTGTAATTTTTCGGTAGTTTGTCATAATTACGTTTCTGCCCTTCAAATTTGATTTATTGCGCTTTGGCCCTTCAAGTTTCACTTCTTACACTTTAGTCCTATTTAGCAAGCCTAGTTAGCTTCTAACCATTCGGTTGGAGAAACTAACTTAGGAAGCCATCTAGTCACCGCAGTTGGACCGTTTTGCCCCTCGTGAACCTTTTGAACCTTTTGAACCCTAGACTAAAGAATTGAATATTCTTTTTCTTTTAATTATTTTGGTTTTATTCTTTGTCCATTGGACAAAGATTGCTAGGGAAACTATTATCCATTGGATAATAGAACCCCAATTGTTTATATTAAATGTATACTTGGTCAAAGTACTAAGAATATTAAGAAAAATACTTTTTAATTACTTTAAAGTACTTTTGGGATTTATTTTAATATATAAGTTGCTTAATAACTATTATCTCTTGGATAATAGATGTTAGGGGAATTTTTACCCAATGGATAAAAGGGTAGTCTTTCTAAGTACCATGGGATTTATTAAACTAATCTTTCCTAAAACCCCATGTGATTAAGTTCACACTACTTTATTAGGAAAAGTACTTAGTACTAGATTCTCTTAAGCATCTTTAACGATTTTATATTAGGGTTTTGATTCTTCCTAGTGTATAAGGTACGTGTTTATATTATATAAGTACTTGAAAGACTAAAGTATTGCCCTAAAGTACCATGTGCTAATTTGTTAGTTTAATAGAAATCCTAGCCTTTAAAGACTATTTTTGATCCTAGGTACAAAAAGTATTACTATTTTATTTGTTCTTCTACCATATATAGATATATATTGTACTTGAGAAAGCAAGAGAGGGAGAGAGAGACAGAGAGAGAGCCGAATGGGAGAGAGAGGAGGGGAGAGATTTGATGGTACTCTTGGCCATTTGATCTTCCATTGTACTTCATGATTCTTGGATGGTTGTTCTTCCAAGTAAGACTTAACCTCATTGTCCTTCTTGTACATTTTCTTATTTGTTTAACCCTAAGAATCTTGTACCAAGCTTCTTTTCTACCACATATTTTTCCAAGAATCAAATCTAGTACCATCATAGCCATGCAAACCTAGGATTTTAGCCTTATTCTTCTGTGTGAACACATCTTTTTGGATTAAAAAATTGGGGAAAGGAGAGAGAGAGGGGGGCCGGCCATATGAGGGAGGGAGGGAAGCCCTTGCCTATAAATAGAGAGCCATTCTATGCTTGAACTCACACCTCAAAGCAATAGCTCTTCTTTCTCACTAAAAATTCAAGTGTTCTTAGTTCAAAGTTCAAGAACATTCTTTGTTCTTGAGTGTTATTGAGAAAACCACCAAACCACTTTCAAATACCACCTTTAGATCTTTAAAGTAGTCCACTTTAGGTAGTGAAGTTGTTTCTAGGAAATCTCTTTGCCTTTCAAAGCAACCGAAGGCCGTTACTCCGCCGATTTCAAAACCGACCAACTTACCGTAGCCGACCACAGCCAAGAAGAACGGTAGTTAAAATCTTACTACTTTAAAACTCTACTTACTTTTTCTAAAATTTGTGAAGTTTAACCTTGTACTTAAAATTTATATATCGCATGAATCTTATGATGTTACTTTGATCATCGATAAGGTTATCTTTCGTTAAAAAATGGATATGCATGATGTTCGTTTATGATGATTCAAGCATGCTAGGTAATATAGAATTGGACGATCTTGTTGGAGTTGTTAAATGCTTGTTATGTGGAAAGTACTACCGCGAAGTCTTGCATGCAAACGAGACACGAAAACCGAGAAAATAGAAAAATTACGCCTAGGGTGTGGTTTATTAAGAGGAATATGTTTTCTGAAAAAGAAGATATCATAGAAACTACACAATGACCATTTCAAGGATATTATGTGAGTTGTGTGAATTTGTGCCTATGGGAACCCGGTGCGGCGGAACCATAGTGAGGATACTTGGCAGACCGGCGCGGCGGAACCAAGGTCGGGTGAGTAGCATGGTTATCCGTGGAGAGGAACCAAAGTAAATGTGTGCCAATGGGAAACCGGCGCAGCGGAACCATTGTGAGGATACTCGGGAACCCGGCGCGGCGGAACCGAGGTTGGGTGAGTTAAAAGGAAGTCTTTGGAAAAGAAAGGTCGTAATCACGAGACACGGTTAACGATGAGTCAACACTAGTTGTAAGACGATTGTGGATGTGCTAAATGTTATTGCCTTTGTAGCTGCTATATACATATCATGTGGAAAACGATGTTGGCTTTGTTCGGTTCACCGTTTAGTTTTGGTTTTAGTTTTGTTTTCAATCATTACTCTATTTCTTTCTCCAATCATTATCCTATTTTTTCAATTATTACTTTCTCATCTCTCTCCAATCCCTATTTTTCCAATTATTACTTTCTCATCTCTCTCTATCTCTATCCAATCATTACACCTATCTTCAATCATTACTCTATTTCTCTCTTTATCCACTACCAAAACTAAACTAAACTAAACTCTCAACCAAACACAACCGTTATAATGATCCTATGTTCATAAGTTATGGGTTAGTAAGTAGGATTTTACTATTGAGCCTTCATAGCTCATGGTGTTACCATGTGGTGACCCTGGCATATTATATGGGTGGCGACACCAATATAATATGTCAGATTTGATAGATGAACAGGGCGATCTCTTCACTCTGGAGGCGTATGGAGCCGAAGAACTCGCTAGGATGGAAGAACAAGAGGAGCAGTAGTTAGAAACCCTAGTTCCCTACTTTATGTTTTGAATACTCCTACGGGGGTTGTGCTGTATTAATGAGCAGTGACTCTATTTAATTTCTGTAATAATTTATCCCTTTAACGAACCTAAAATTAAGGGCGTTACAACTTGGTATCAGAGCTTTAGGTTCAAAACCTCGGCCATGGGTAGAATGGGTAGAACCATGTAGAACCGTGAGATAAGTTTGACCGTTACACAAACGTGACTTCGATTTTCAAGTTTAACATCCCAAATTAGGTGGAATTCTGTCAAAACAATCTTCGGATTGAAGCAAGGCACGGAAATTGGCAGTACTGCCGAGCTGGGAATTCCCGAACAATTGGATGATGACTTAAATCAAGGATCGAATGTGGAACGTAGAAACCTGAAAAGTTTTCCCTATCGTTTTTACCAAAAACCATGTTATTTTCAAAACATACTAATGAAGTTTTTCTTGTAGATGAGAACCTCGATTGATCTATTAGTTGAAGCCTATCAACCTAGAAATGTCGTGGAAAGAATCACGGCCCAACACTTGGAAGATCCCCACTTCATTGCCGCAGTGCGTGCCGAACAGCTTGACTTCATGAGAGTGCAGCGGAATACCCCTCATCCCTTAGAAACAGACCCTTGGTTCCCCGAGATGTTTCCTATTTTGTCTAACTTCTACGAGTATTTTGGTGTCCTACCCTCGATGCCAAACACCGAGAAAGGAAACGAGGAAGAAGGAGCCAATGGCACGAAGACGCCATGAAGGCAGCCAAGGAAGGAATCCAACAAATAAGAAGACTTCGAAGATCTACTTGAAAGCCCAAATAAATTCTTTAGCCATTGTAATCCTTCGGGATATAAGATATTAAGGATTAGGATTCCCTCTATCTAAGTTGTATTTTGGTTATGCTATGAATAAGACTTATCTTTATGCATACCTTGTTGATAAGTCTAATAGGTAGTCTCCTTTATTGTAGATGAATCACTTGAGTCCCTACCAAGTCAACCTTCTAGCTGCAGCTTACTAACTCGCAAGCACTGTAAGGTCCATGACAAGCCAACTAGTGGAGGATCCCTACTTTCCTTATGCATTTCCCTACACTCATGACTTCTATCAGGAGCATGGCGCCCTTATCCGCCCCATCAATGAAGAAGAGGAAGATATGGTTGATGCCATACCCGTCCTAGTTCAAATCGCACCCCCCAACAATGTGAATCTCCCAGTAGGAGGAAACGGTAACGAAGCAGTAGCCGCAGCACCCCTCGTCAACATGGATGTTGAAGCAGACCCTGAGGAGGAGGATCCTAAGGAAAATGCCGAGGCGGATTCTGATGAAGAGGATCCCAAGGTGTTCAATGATCCTCTGATCAACGAAGCTGATTGGGGGCATCTGATGAACATGCCGAATCCAGACTTGCCATCTGACGACGACGAAGAGGACCCTGAAGAGTTGGAAGAAGAAGGACCAATGGGTTGAGATTCCAACGATGAAGAGATGCTGATTCACGGAGGGATACCGCCAGCTTTGGTTATGCCCGACTACTTGGATATAGCCGCCGACTCTGGAGATGTGCCGCCACCACCTTACGAGGACGACATAGGCGCTTATAGGGTTGAATTTCCACCTATTTTCTAGACTAGCTAACAAGCCTAGCAAGTAGTAGGATCTTTTGTTATAAGCAGAATGTGGTAGGATCTTTTGTAAGCAGAATGCCGTAGGCAGCTTAGGCTTACCAGCCGTTTTTGATGTACTCGTTGTTTTAAGTAATATAAGACTTGTGTTTTATCTATTGTGATCATTGTTGTGTATACTTGTACTTGTTGTATACGATTTCCGTTTTCCACTGTTAAGTCTAATATATAACTTTCCCTATTGTAGATATGGATAGCTATTTCATTGCCGAGACTACTGTAGCTGACCTCCTGTACTATAAGACGCTACTCGCACCTGAGAGTCTCCTACCGATGCCTCACCCAGGGATCCGTGACCCCGAGACTGGCAACCAGTTTTACGAGATCATCGTGATGTCACCTGCCACCACTGAGGACCAGTACTTGACCCTCAACCCTCAGGACCCACAATTCAAGGAGCTCACGGAAAAGATTCTCCGTGACGGAGAGCGCTGGCTGGAGATCAGGGAGAAGGAGTGGAAGATGCAGCTGAGAGAGTTCTTTGGAGTCGTTCCACCTAGCTAGTAGGGTAGTAGCATTAGAATAAGGTTCCAAAAGCTTGAGTTGCCTTTCAAGCACTTGTACTAGAAGAACCATGTAGTGTGTTGGAAAGATTGTCTTAGCCTGTAGTAGAAAGCTTGTTTTGGTATGTTTATTTTGTAGTAAAACTCTATGCTTCATGATGTAATCCTTCGTTATCTATGAGAAGATGCTTTTGTTCTAAAAATACTGTTGAATATTTGATTGCTTTTTACCTTGTGCCAAAGAAAATAGTTTAGTTAAAACTAAACCTTCCCCTTTTCAATTTTCGTTCGTAGATGGTGAATCGACGGAGTGGACAAGGGTATGAGACCGGAGACTCCTCGAATCCAAACCCTAATCCCAACCCCGACCTCACTCAAGTCATGCAAGCACTCGTGACCGCTCTGAATGCTGCCCGCCAGAACCCAAACCCTAACGAAGGACCTATGACTCGGACCCGGGCGATGAATGAATTCTGCAAGCGTCGACCCCCGACTGTCGATGGAGATACCAACCCTACCGTAGCTGAATCCTGGCTAAAGGAGATCAAGGTGATCATGGATACCTTGGAGATCACCCGCAATGGAGACCGTGTGGCCTTAGCCACGTACCAGCTGAAAGGAAAAACCCACTACTGGTGGGACCTGATAGAAGCAACCCATGTCGTAGCCACCATGGCCTTCGCTCAGTTCGAGACCTTGTTTCTCGACAAATATTTTCCCACGCCCCTTCGCCTGGCCAAGGAGCAAGAATTCATGAATCTGAAGCAAGGAACCATGACCGTCACCCAGTATGCGGCTAAGTTTGAGGAGCTGTCCCGGTATGCTCAGGAAGTTGTTTCAACCGAGGACAAGAAGGCAAGGAGGTATGAGTGGGGGCTGACTATAGCTAGAAAAGTTGTGGTAGCTCAGGCTTTCCCCACCTATACCGATGTGGTGAAATGTGCCCTTCGTCTGGAGAGCGAAGAAAACGACTTCAAGACCCGCTGGAAGAAGGCGACAGGCAATGCTGGTGGACCTATCCGAACCCAGACCTCCAACAACAACCGTGGACCTTATCCTTCCAAAACTTTTGCTTCGGGTCAAAGCAACCAAGCTTGGAAGAACACTACGCCAGGGCGTGGCGAACCGCAGAAGAATGGCCAAGGCAAGGCATCAGTCCAGTGCTTCAACTGCCAAGCTATGGGTCACTACAAACGTGACTGCCCTCAGCCCTAGAAGGAGAGAAATGGAAGCTTCGGGAACCAGAAGGCTCAACTGCTCGGGCAAGCCAGCTTTGTGAAGCAAAACTCTGGAGGCCCAGCTCAACAGCAGAATGGGCAGAATAAAGGAAAGCAGCCCATGGGAGCACAGCAAGGCACTGGAGAGCGTATCTTTGCGCTGCAGACCGAGGAGCAAGAGTCGGATCCATCTGTGATCCAAGGTACGCTACTGTTATATAGTACTTGCGTACAAGCCTTGTTTGACTCTGGTGCATCGCATTCGTTTATATCTACTGCTTGCGTATCTGCTCTAGCACTAGAAACAGAACCCCTAAGTAAATGTACGAGAGTAACATCGCCAATGGGGGGAAGTATAGCTGTTAGTCTAGTGTGTAGAGGGTGCGAAATAGAAGTAGCCAACCTACGCCTTACCTGTGACCTCTGAGTAATCGACATGGCGGATTTCGACATAATCCTTGGAATGGATTGGCTATCAGCCCATCGAGCAGTCGTAGATTGTCATCAGAAGACGGTGACGGCATACACCCCAGAAGGGACTCGTTTCCATTTTAAGGGGGATAGAGAAGCCACGAGTTCGACGACGAGAAGATCAAGATGGGAGAACCAGTTATTTGGATGGCTAGCTAGTCTCCAAATGAAAGAAGCCGATAGGATGGAACTGGGATTGCCACACATCGTTTGCGAGTACGCCGATGTTTTCCCAGAAGAACTTCCTGGCTTACCACCTCAGAGGGAGATAGATTTCTCTTTAGAGCTTCAACCAGGAACCGCCCCAATTTCCATGGCCCCATACCGAATGGCCCCTGCCGAATTGAAGGAGCTTAAGACCCAATTGCAAGAGCTGCTGAACAAGGGATTCATCAGACCGAGCACATCGCCTTGGGGAGCGCCTGCTGTAGACACCCCATTCTGGACTGTCCGGATTAGTCCTTTGCTTTCTTTGTTGACCCGATGATGATGAACGGTCGAAAACTCTCCGAGGTCGATGGAAGGTCGTGAGCTTTGAGTGTTGGACCCTCCTCTTTCAAACCATTTCAAACCCTTCAAAACCCCTTCAAAACCAGAGCCAAATAAGCCCCAGCAAAACCGTACCTTGCTTACGCCAGGTTCTTCTTGGCGTGCGCCAGCAAATTGCCACGTGTCAGACATCGACCATTGACTCAGTTTGACCTGGCGCACGCCGGGTTATAGCTGGCGTACGCATGGTCAAGACCAGTCAAATCACTGCTTTTCTGTCACGTGCTCGAAACTTTGCAACCGTCTCAGTACAGCGCAAAGTCCCCTGATCATTTCATTTTGCAGGGGACGTCCCCCTCTCTCTCCTACACAACCCATCACCTAGTCCCATGCATTTAATGCATTGGAGCTCCCTTCTAACCTAACCCAACCACCCTAACCCCAGCTGATTAGCCCCTGGTCTCAGCCTCTCTCCTCTATAAATGCAAGCCCTTGCATTCATTTGCAAAGGGTTAACCAACATTAAAGAGCCAAGTCTCTCTCTTCTCTCTTGTTCTTTGCTCTCCCATTGAAGGAAAGAGAGATAGAGGACTTCAGTATACACCTCCCACTACTGATCAGTCACCCCACTGCCTCCATCTTCAACCCCCAAAGCTCACTTTCTTCCTCTCATCTCTTACAACCAAAGGTATACCACCTTTGTGTTGTTTTCTATTTTCGATTCCTGAGGGGAACCAGAAAGGTTCTGGCTAGTAACTGATACTAGTCCAGGCCCTTCTCTGGTAAAATGAACCAGTCGTAGGCAACACACCATGGCGCACGCCAGCTTTTTCAAGCCATACGTCACCTTTGGCAGTACGAGCACTACTGGCGTGGGGATCATGAGGTGGCCATTTGTCGTTTATTTCCTTTTTGTCATCACCTTCCAGCATGCTAATAACCGGTTTATTGTTTCTGTATTCTAGAACTGTACAAATGTAGCTTTCAATGTTTATACTATTTCTTGCTTTCAAGGCCCCTGGGATACTTCTGGTCATGTTCCAGAGCCCAGAGGATGTAAAGCCAAACACTGGTCAGTATACAAGCCTGGCGTACGGATCCCATCGGGTGGCGTACGGCATGCTTGTCATAGATCAGTGCTTGGCCCTTACATCACAGTTAAATCCTGGCCTCTTGTTCCTCCCCACTCTGTTTATGGGGTTTGCTTTGCTGTTTTCCTGGTTATCAGCCATTCCTTACGCCTTTACATGTACCTAATCTGCATTATCAAGTGCGTGGTTTGCCCTGGGTGTGCACTGGTCCATTCCAGAGCCCAGAGGATCAAGAGCAAGAGCCGCAAGAAATCAGTAGGGTAGTGTACGCCAGCCTTAAGGTGGCGTGCGCAGGGTGTGTTGGCGTGCAGTGGCCTGGCCATTGCGTGCCAGCATGTCGCCTGCTCACGCACCCGACGGGCAGCGTACATCATCCCGTTGAACTTCTGGCAGTGCTTGTTCTCAATCTATGTTCTTACATTTAATTCAGTTCAAGCAAGCAAGCAAACTAGCATCCATAAACATTTTTGTCATACAAACTGCAACGTGTTACAGTTTTAATCCCTATTAACTGTTTCCCCGCCCTAACTGGCCAAAAATGATCAAATGAGAGAAAATGCAAATGTTTTAATAAAATGCCCGAGTAGAGACCGATCTCCGGATTGGGCGAGAGGGGTGCCATAAAACCCTTCCCCTCTCGTAACCTGGCTCCCGAACCTCAGATATCGAAGGTGACGACGGACCAGTCTACGCCTCTTCAAATCAAATCAAACCTTTTTTTTCAAATCAAAGCAAAACGTAGCAAACGTTCTCGAGTTCGGTTCCTTGGGTGTTCTTCCGCTAAAACCCGAGTGGCGACTCTGAATCGAAGCGTTTCGCTGCGCTATTTTCCAAAAGGGCCGCCCCCAAACAATATTTTTACAAACCAAAATCCGGAAATTTTGGGGCGTGTGCCCACAGTGGCGACTCTGCTGGGGATCATTGCATTGATTAATATTTAGGCATTAATACATAAATGAACAATCTTCAAAAGTCTGGCAAAACAGTACGCTCCGCGCTGCTGAAGAACGGAATGGTAACGTAACAGGATTTCAGCATCCGACCAATCCGAACTGGGGCTTTGTTATTGTTCACTTGTGTAGTTTTGTCTAAATATTGATTAATAAAAGTGAGCCAAGCTTCAAAAGGCATTTCCAAAATTTTGCATTTCTCTCTCATTCAGTCAAACTTTGGCATTCTCCATTTGCATCGATGTTGGATAAGCCCCGTTGAGGTGTTTTGGGTAACCGGCACAGTTTACTGGAGCCCGAGGTCCTCGAATGCCCAACAACCTTGGACGATGATGAGTCGTAATACCGTTCGACCATTGCTTTGCTGCACGCATTGCAGTGGGAGGTATACCGCGGCTCTAATCAGAGGAACCCCTTTCAGCCAAAACCAGCCTCGCCATGCGTACAAAGCACTAGAACCTTTCAACCTAAGACAGGAACCTACAGGGTAGGATTACTTGCATCTAACCCCCATAAACTGTCTAT
This sequence comes from Rhododendron simsii, assembly GCA_014282245.1. Classification (NCBI taxonomy): domain Eukaryota; kingdom Viridiplantae; phylum Streptophyta; class Magnoliopsida; order Ericales; family Ericaceae; genus Rhododendron; species Rhododendron simsii. Next base: position 27,785,421 of record CM024953.1, read on the forward strand.
GTGTTACTGCTTTCCTTATCGCATGCCTGTACATACATACATCCCGCTTTGCGTAGGAGCATGCTAGGGCGGCTTTTAGGTCTGTCTCGAGTTCGTCTCGCGATTGTTAGGACCCTGCCCTGGACCGATGAAGAATCGTGCATCTCAATGTTGCACGTTATCAATTTCCAAAAATCCTTGGGTCAGCAAGACTTTGGGAAATCAAGGCTATTTAAGTCTCTTGTCTAAACCTAATCGAGATTTCAAACGGCAAATTAGGAACAACAGAAAGCATGTCGTGATACCCACACCATTCAGGTTAAAGTGCTAATCACTTACACCATCAAGGCTCCGGCACAGTGCTGCTTACGCCACTTCGGTTAAGGTATCACGCCATCTGCATCAAGTTGTTCCAACCTCCAAAGTTGAAACTTCGATAAAGGAGCGGTCAAAAGGCTTAGGTTGTCTTGACATCCTTTAGTGTCCATCGACTCAAACAAGGATACACCGTCGAAAAAGAGATCCGAGGATTCTATGGCAGCGTCCTAACAGCATGAGTTGGACTCCCTCTAGTGTTAGAGTCTAGGAGGACACCGATGACGTTGGCATGTTCATTTCTTTCAAATTCTTTTCAAAGTAAACTGTTGCAGGCTGTCATTGAGCCCATCTATTTTGCTGTTTAGCTGAGCCATGGGGAGCTTCGAAATCAAGAGCCAAACCTGCTTGGGAACGTCCGTCGGGTCTGTTTGAGGGTCTGTTTGGGGGATCGTTTTTCTGCTCGTCACAACGGAAGCACAGCTCTGCACTCTGTCAAGGGAGGATTCGCCGCCAACCACTCCGCACGAATCTCCTCCGTCCTCTCCATCGCCACCCATAACTCCAAAACCGATCAAGACAGAAACCCTAGACATGGCAGATGTTCCTCCACCAACCTCACTACCATCTTAGCCGATCTTCAGCACAACCTCGCCATCATGCAGCAAAGGGCTGACCATGCCGATACCACCATGGCTAACCTGCAGGCTCTTATCAACGAGAGGATCCCAGTCGTAAGGATAGAAGGCGACCGGCAAGAACGCGAGAACCTAGCTGGGGAGGACATTCCGGCCGAGCAGCCTGCTGCGAACCCTGAAATGGCTGCCTTGATCGCCAAGATGGCCAAATTAGAAGAGTCAGTTGCCAAATCTGAAAGGATCAGCGCCGGAGGTTTGGACATGGACCGTCTCTGCCCCTTTCCAAATGCACGCCTCCCGGAAAGGTTCAAGATGCCCGACTTTGCGAAGTTCGACGGGACGGGCGATCCAAAAACACACCTGCTAGCTTACCACGGTGCAATGAAACTGCATGGGGTCGAAGAGGAGGCAATGGCCCAATTGTTCCCTCAAACTTTGGCTGGCCCAGCTTTTCAGTGGTTCTTGTCTCTCGACGTTTCCAAGCGCAAAACATGGGAAGACATTGGTGCGGCCTTCTTCACCCAGTATAGCTACAACTCCCAACTCAAAATGACCACCAGAGAGTTGGAGTCCACCAAGATGAATGCAAAAGAGTCCTTTGCAGACTTTATCAAGCGTTGGAGAACTAAGGCTGCAGTCATGACCGATCGGCCGAGTGAGAAGGACCAGATCCGTATCATTTCCTGTAATCTGCTGCCCGACTTTGCTAAGAATCTGGTGCTCGTCCAAGGGGCTGATTGGGACACCTTCTTTGAATCCGGCCTCGCCATTGAAGAAGCTCTCCAAACTGGGGTTCTGCCGCGTAGCGACCCTCCTTCCTCCTCAGGATCCAAAGCCAAATCTCGCGCTTACACGCGGAGCAGCGCTGCTTTGTTCGGCAGTAACAGTTACGCCAATGCCACATCAGCACTACTCAAGACTCCAACCGCGTTGCCGATGTCAACCAGGTCCAAGCCCCTCCAAAACCCCGAAACCGCAATCAGCCCCGGAACTTCACCAAGTTTGAGGCTCCGCTCTCTCAAGTGCTAGAAAGATTGGCCAAATCCGGTCACCTCAAACCGCTGGATCCAACTCCACTGCCCCAAAATCCATCCCCTAGCCACAACCCGAGCGCTTTCTGCGCCTATCACCAAATGCCCGGCCATTACACCGATTCCTGCTACCGCCTCCGCCACGCAATTCAAGATTTGGTGGACAACGGCACTCTCCCGACCCCTCCTAAGCCTAACGTCATCACCAACTCCATGCCGCAGCACAATGGCCACCCTCAAATCAACCAAATCAGCCTTACCCCCACTATAATCCAACCTAGCTCCACCATATTCAACCCCACTGACCATATAGCCCCAGAGCATCACCCGAAACCTGTTGTGACCATCCCGGCGGAATTCAATGTCAACATGTTGGCGGTTGGCTGGGATATGGAAGACAAAGCAAGGGAATGGGCAGAACTTGCTAATGACTGGAACGAGCAATACTTTTTGGGATTCCCTCAAGCACCGGTTGTCGATCAGGCCCAGTTAGACCAATGGGAGGAAGATTGGAACGTAGCAAGGACGGATCCACTCGATGGCCTGTCACTATTTATGCTTTTCTACCAGGCTGAACCCGTTGCGGCCAAAACCGAAGAGGAATACGTGTGGGACCCGGAGCCCGATGCTGCACAGTTAGCTTGGAATCAGAACTTCAATATGGAGAAGGAGGACGATGATCAGGATTTAGGCGAGCAGTACTTGGATTGCTACAGCCGAGGAGAGATCATCCCTGACGTGCGTCGGCAGCTAGGGGAAGCATGGCCACTATTCGACTCCATCTCCAGCGCTGTGCATGCAGGCGACCCGACTGTCAACATTGTGCCTGTAGGAATGCCGCGTCCGGTAGTGCCTCCTAGGGATGATTGTTCTATTATGGTATTAAATGCACCGCCCGATGACCTGTGGGATGTCGACGAGATCGTCGACCTTAACACAAGCCCGCTGCCTGCTGATTTCTGGGATGTCGATAAAGTGGTCGACATTCAGGTCGGGGATGAAATCTGGACTGTCGATACTGCTTTAGTGGACGGAGGCTTTTGGGATGTACCATTCGTCACTAATCCGGGGACACCTTTTGAGGAAGCTGCCGCACAGGATCCGGCCCCTTGGGAAGGACAAGTCATGAGCGATTTGGAATGGGTTACGGCTTCGGACCAGGTTGCAGCGATCGACAAGGGGAAACGCAAGCTAGAGGAAGTGCCTGCTGATTTCTGGGATTTTGTGGACACGTCGCCTTGGTGGGAGGTCGCTAATGTCACTAGGAGCGGCCGAGTCTTCCAACCGCCCAATCTTTCAGCTGGAAGCTCGTCCAATCCCGGCAGTGATCAAGGACCCACTGTTCCCTCTGCGCAAAAGAATGCTCCGGCCATTCCTAGCGGGGTGCCTGAAGAGGACGCGATTCTTAAACAGCTAGAAAGGATCCCTGCCGCCGTCTCTGTCTGGGGTCTGATATCATCATCAAAGGAGCATCGAGAAAGGCTGTCTGCAGCGCTGGCCCGTCTTACTGTACCAACTGACATCACCCCGGAGGCCATGGTTGCCCTAGTCTTGCCATTGCTTTCCAAGCATTCCGTCACTTTCACTGAAAAGGACCTGCCTGTTGACGGAACCGCTCATAACCGCCCGCTGCATATCACCATAAAGTGCAGGGGACATTGGGTGCCGACGGTGCTAATTGATAACGGATCTGCGATCAACGTCTGTCCGATGAGGCTTGCTTACCGTCTGGGGCTCACCAAGGCTGACCTCACGCCTTCCAATCTGGCAGTCAAGGCCTACGACAACACGCACCGCGTCGTCGAAGGGACTCTCATGCTGAAGCTTGATGCCGAGGGCTTTGAAATGGACGTAGAATTCCATGTGGTTGACATCCCCGCCACTTTCAACCTGCTGTTGGGAAGGCCGTGGCTGCATAGAGCGGACATCATGGCTGTACCGTCGACTCTCCACCAGAAGGTCATGCTGGGGCTTCCTACCGGGACTCTAACTATCTGCGGAGACTCTGGGATCCGCCCGCTCAAAGACGATGGGACGCCTGTTTTGGGAATCATGCATGGGGAGGAAGACTCAGACTTCGGGGGATTTGCTTTTGACACCTCCGGCTCAGTCCTGTCCATTGTCATGGATGACGACTTCATAATCAGCTCTACTGCCCTCGAAATCATGAGGAAGATGTCATTCATGCCTGGCCTAGGGCTCGGGATCAACCAGCAAGGGATCGCTGAGTTCCCTGTCTTTCCTTTTACCGAAGGCCGCTTTGGCCTGGGATACACTCCTCCTACCAAAAAGGCCAAATTAAGGAAAGACACGGGAAAACCTCGGACCCTTTATGGTAACCCCGACAGCTATTTCGTCCGCGAAGGAGGAGGCATTGCTTATCTAGGGCAGGCTGAACCTTTCTGGGATGAAGTGACTAGGACTTGGCTACCGGGTTTTGAGATCTTCGCTGCCGACACTTGGTCTGATGACCAAGAGGAAATTGCAAAGGAGGAGCTGGCTGCGAAGGAGTACAGGAGGCAGCTAGTCGCAATCAAGGAAAGGGCTGACTGGCTGGTCGCTTTTGATCAAGGGGGTCTAGAGGAGCTGTTCTCCCAAGTGGGTTTGGTTGGCAAGGAAGACGAGGCTGAAGTGCTGATGCTTGGGCCCGACTCTCCAGATCTTCTCAACGATCCAACCTCCCTCATCGTCGAAGCGAAGGGTAGTCTTAATAACTGCATTTTTTACTCCCCGTCTAACATGCATTGACGATGTATCTGAATCTGACACAGAGTCTGTCGAGTCTAAGTCTAGCTCAGAGTCGGAGTTTGTGCCTCTCGGCCCTCCACGTCATAGCTTTTACTTCGAGTTTGAGTCGACTGTACTTGGCAACCCCTCTGGGTTTTATGAAATGAATGATCCTGCTTCCGACTACTTTGCTGACTTTTACATAAACTGTGTCGACCCCGACGACGAAGGAATCGACTTTGACGGGAACATCCCGGCCGAGTTGCGTTCCCTCATCGAAAGGGAAGACGAAAGGCATGCTCAGCCTCTAAAAGAAGAAGTAATTTCAATAAATCTGAAAGATGAGGATGACCCCCGTATGATACAAATCGGTTCAAACCTATCCCCGGAACATCACGCTGGTACCATTGAGGCGCTCAAAGAATACTTCGAAGTTTTTGCCTGGTCTCACGCCGACATGCCTGGTATAGATCCCGAGATAGTGCAGCACCGAATTTCGTTAATGCCAGGGGCAGTTCTCGTCAAGCAGAAGCTCCGCAAAATGAGGCCGGACTGGGTTCAGAAGATCAAAGAAGAGGTCACCAAGCAAATCGACGCAGGATTCCTGAGGGTTGCTGAATACCCCAAATGGGTCGCCAACATCGTACCTGTACCCAAGAAGGATGGAAGGATCCGAGTTTGTGTCGATTTTAGGGATTTGAACAAGGCAAGCCCCAAAGATAGTTTTCCCTTGCCTCACATTGATGTGCTTGTGGACAACACGGCGGGGCATGCCTTGCTCTCCTTTGTCGACGGGTTCGCAGGATACAATCAGATCTTCATGGCCCCAGAGGATCAGGAGAAGACAACGTTCGTCACAGAATGGGGGACTTACTGTTACGTGAAAATGCCATTTGGACTAAAGAATGCCGGGTGCACTTTCCAGAGGGCCCAAACAACTCTGTTCCATGACTTCATCCACAAGACGGTCGAGGTGTATGTTGATGACATGATCGTGAAGGCAAAAGAGGAAAAAGACTATCTCCCTTCGCTCAGACAGTTCCTCGAAAGGCTTCGAAAGTACAATGTACGTCTCAACCCGCAGAAGTGCACATTCGGGGTTACAGCAGGCAAAATGTTGGGGTTTCTAATCACCAAGAGAGGAATCGAGGTCGACCCATCCAAGATCAAAGCAATTCTCGAAATGGAGCCCCCGCGATCTGAGAAGGGAGTGCGGAGTTTTCTGGGAAAGGTTCAGTTTATCAGCCGATTCATCGCCAAATTGACTCCGACTTGCGAACCACTGTTCCGCTTACTCAAGAAGAATGTCACGTTCGAGTGGACAGACAAGTGTCAGGCTGCTTTTGTATCAATTCAGAAATACCTGCAAAACCCTCCGGTATTAATGCCGCCTACGCCTGGACAACCATTGATTCTGTATTTATCTGTCTGTAACACCAACGGCGATGGGCTGTCTGCTGGCGCAGGAAGGGGAAAATAGAGTCTAGAAGGCCATCTACTATTTGAGCAAGAAAATGGTGGGAAGCGAGGAGCGATATACCCTTTGGAGAAGACATGCTGGGCACTAGTTTGGGCTACCAAAAAGCTTAGACACTACATGCTAGCCTATTCGGTGAAGCTGATTTCTCGAATGGACCCCATCAAATACCTATTCGAGAAGCCAGCGCTCACCCATAAGCTAGCACGTTGGTTGCTTCTGCTGGCTGAGTTCGATCTCCAGCATGTCACGAGGAAGTCTATAAAGGGGCGCGTCGTGGCAGAATTCTTGGCAGACCACCCAGTTGAGGGGCCAGAGGATGTGGATTTCAACTTCCCAGACGAAGATGTGCTGACCGTAACTGAAGAAGTATGGACGCTGTATTTCGACGGGGCTGCTAATCAGAAAGGGTTCGGAATCGGGGTGTTGCTAATCACGCCTGCCAGCGCTCATATTCCGCTCGCTTTCAAACTAAATTTCGATGTTACTAACAATCAAGCCGAGTATGAGGCCTGCATCGTCGGAATGGAGGCAGCAATTGCACTGGGGGTCGAGAAGCTCGAGGTTATCGGAGATTCAAACTTGGTGGTGTCCCAAGCCAACGGAGATTGGAGGGTTCGCGAGGAGAAGCTGAAGCCTTATCACCAAGACTTGGAGGAACTGATTCCTCGCTTCAATAAGGTGACTTCCACCCATGTTCCACGCTTGAGGAATCAGTTCGCCGATGCCTTGGCGACCCTGGCTTCAATGATCGAACTCCCGACAGGGGTCAAAATGCGGCCAATTGTGATCGAACAAAGGGACCTGCCCGCTTATGAATAGATCAACGCCATCGATGATGTCGATGATGGCCTACCCTGGTACCATGACATCTGGAACTTTGTGGAGCGTGGGGAGTTTCCCGCTGGGGCTACTAGGAAGGATCGGATCGCCTTGCAACGTTTGGCTGCTCAGTACATCATCTGCGGAGGAAAGTTGTATCGAAGGTCTCATTGCGGAATGCACAAGCTGTGTGTGAATGGTGCCGAAGCAACACGGATAATGGAGGAGATTCACGAAGGAGTCTGCGGTCCTCACATGAGCGGCATCATGCTCGCAAGAAAAATCCTCTGGCAGGGTTATTACTGGTCTACCATGGAATCACAATGCATTGACTATGTACGACGTTGCTACAAGTGTCAAATCCACGCTAATCTGCAGCATGTTCCTCCAACCGAACTTTTTGGTATGACCTCGCCTTGGCCTTTCTCAGTGTGGGGAATCGACGTCATCGGGATGATCAGTCCCTCTGCTTCGAACGGCCACAAGTTCATATTAGTAGCCATCGACTACTTCACCAAGTGGGTCGAGGCTGAATCTTACAAGACCCTGACAACCGTTCAAGTTGCACAGTTCATTCGAAAGAACATCATCTACCGGTACGGCGTGCCTCAGGCTTTCATTTCAGACAATGGAAGCCACTTCAAGGGTAGGGTTTTGGAGCTATTTGAGGAATTTGGAATTAAGATCCATCATTCAACAACCTATCGGCCGCAGACGAATGGGGCTGTCGAGGCTGCAAATAAGAACGTCGAAATGATCATCAAGAAGACTGCCGAGTCTGCAAAGGATTGGCATGAACTGCTACCGTTGGCTCTCTGGGGGTACCGGACGTCTATTCGCACTTCCACAGGCGCAACTCTGTTCTCTTTAGTCTATGGAATGGAAGCTGTACTCCCCATCGAGCTTGAGATTCCGTCTCTGAGAGTCATGGCCGAAAGTGGGCTCGAGGAGGCTGAATGGTTAAGTGGGAGGTTTGTCGAACTCATGTTGTTTGATGAGAGGAGGCTCCGTGCTCTGTATCATGTTCAAGGGTATCAGCGTCGAATCGCCCGGGCATTCAATAAGAAAGTGAAGTCGAGAGGTCTGGTCGAAGGGGATATGGTTACAAAGGAGATCCGAGCTCCAGTGTTCGATCCTCGTGGGAAGTTCCGGCCAAAGCGTTCTGGGCCGTACATCATCAAGACCATCCTATCCGGGGGTGCTGCTAAGCTCATCGACCTCGACGGCAATGAATTCAGTACCTTGGTCAACCTGGATCAGCTCAAGCGTTATTACCCCTGAGAGATGCTCGTTGGATCGAAAACCACAAGGGTGGGCGATTCCAAGCAAAAAGTAGAGCAGCCTGCTAGACCGAAAACCTAAGGAGGCGGTCTAGGCAAAAATAAATAGGCAAAATCAAAAAGCTCGCTAGACCGAAAACCTGTTAAGGCGGTTCTAGGCAAAAGTTAGAGCGTAAAAGGAGAGGTAAAATACACGAGCGAACCTTTGCCTGAACTACGTTCTGACCTGATTCCCTGCAAAGGGATACGTAGGCAGTCTCACAATAAGACCCGGTCATATCCTATCAAGCTGATCCACGGTCTGACATTTTGGGTTTGTACCAAGGCTGAGATAGTTCAAAGACTCAAAAGGCGGGATGGAGTTGCGTTGGAGAATTCAAAAGGGGGAAACCCTTCATCTTTCAGCTTTATTTTGCAAAAATTACTACGTCTAATACACAAGCTGAGCATAAAAGCATTAAAAGAAGTGAAGCATGAAAAACAGAATAAAATGCTTGAGAAGCCTAACGGCTCACAGCTTATTCTAAGTACAGCAAAGTGGTTTGGAGTCAGCCCATGTTTGTTCTTGCATGCACGTCTGCTCTCAGCCACTGTCTATAGCGATTCTTTAGCCGAGGATTGAAATCTGGCATCTCCGCCTGGAGAATCCTCAGGCCCCAGCGCCTCTGATAACCGCCTAGCGTCTGAGCATTGAAATTGGGAAGACGGAAGCCCCCGGTACTGATTCGGGTATTCTCCTGTGAAGCGCCCAGTTGGCGAAGGATCCGCCCAGGGATATAAAACGTGAAGCTGGTCAGCCCCGCAATGACCACCCTGTCAAAGCCGTCAGAATGGAGGGTCATGTCTGGAAGGTCTAGCCAAGGACACCTCCAAGCAATTTCATCGGGCTGCATCTCCTGCATGAATTCGTACCAACCCTCCACATCCAAGTCAGGGTACCGCATTTCCCTCTGATGAACTCGTTTTGGAAACAGGTTCCAGCCCCTGCCGGTGGATGCAATAGACTCAGCTTGTCCGACAACCACAGCTGCATGAGTGATAAAACAAGTAAGGAGTCAGATAAAGCCTGAGCGAAAAGACAAGTAAGGAACTAGGAAGCAACCTAAGCCGAGTGTCGAGGTAAAACGAGAATGTGCGAAAAACCGGAAAAAGGTGAGCTGAGTGAGTTTACCTGAAGCAAGAGCGGGCTCCCGCTGAAAACAGCTGATTGGCCTGTACTCGCTAAATCCAAACCCAGGAGTGTCTCAGCCAGGACCAAGGGAATCACGTTCTTTCGGTCCCCCATTTGAGCGGCCACGCTCACCACGGAAGGGCTGACCCGCCCGTCAGAAGGAACGAGCAAATAAGCCGCAAGCAGGCAGGTAACCAGGGCGAAGCGCCGACGTGCTTGAATTTCATCACTATTCGGGCTATCCAAGTCGACATCTGGGCTGTACATTTCAACCAGCCGGATAACGTTCACCTGGCCACCTTCCAGGATTGTGTTCGCCAAACCTCGAGAAATGCCAAGCGAGCTGGCCAGCAGTTTCGGCATGCTCACTTGATAGGGAGGAACGACGAGCGTCGGGGACGCGTAAGTGCGGAGGTACGCCTGAAATTCCTCTACGGTTGGGCACATCTCATCGTCACCAAAGTGGAAGACATGGACGTCCGGATCCCAGAATCTCAGGGCGGCCCACAGCAGTGCCGGATGGATCGGCACATGTCGAAGAAAACGGAATGAAGAAAGCCCGTGATACTGGAAGTTAAGCCAATCAACGCCTAAAAAGGACACTAGCCAAGGCCTGAGCAGCGTTGGGAGGGGATTGTCCATGAGCAAAGCTGAGTATATACTGGAAAAAAAAAAGGGGTAATTGATGCTATGAATGCCCTGAAGGAGGCATCCTCAGCTTTATAGGCTCTCAACTTACCGTTGTAGATCACATGGAGCATGGAACCAAGTAGCTAGCCTCCAAGGGAGCATCATGCTAAAGTACTCTGCCTCCCCTGAGTCCTCAGAAACCGTGGGGAAGCCGTGTGAGGGTAAAAACAAACTCCCCCTGGAAAAGGACAATTGGTCAGTCAAGTGGATCTGACTCATGGGAACTTGGCGTACGCCAACCTAAAGCTGGCGTACACAGGGTTTTCACAATCCTGGCGTACGGGTCTTTAACCATGGCGTACGGTAGGTTTATGCACCAGAAAACCAGTTTCCAGCAGCAACTGCCGTCGCATGGTTGTTTTCAGTTCCAAGGCTTGCTTTGGCCATTTCTTGATTCCTACAAGTTTCAAACATCATTTGGGAATGCCACGAAGCATCGGATCTTAAAAGCCGCGCCCGTCGAAGATTTTGGACCCCCGAAGGCCCGTGTCAAGCCAAAATCGAGGATACGGAGGGTCGAATCTCGTTTTGTAGGGTTTTGCCAAGTTTTGTTACACCGTACACGTCGCATAGAACTTGTGTGACTGCACGGGGGTGTCGGTTTCAGTCCGGGACCATATTGAGTCATCGTTTGCGTCTTATGTCCATTTTTGCGACATTTTTAGATCTTTTTTGGTATTTTCCTCGTATCGGGATATTTCTACCGGTTTCGATGGTTTGTACAGGTCATTATACATCTATATAGTTTATTCAAAGTGTCAGTTTCTTCTGTTTTGGAGAAATACGGACTTTGGTCTATTAATGCCAATTTTCCCGTATCTTCCGCGTGTCTGGGGTATATCTTGTATCCCGGGGCTTTTCTATATCTTTTTCTCCGAGCTAGATCCATTTTTGCGCATGTGCAAGTGTCTGTGTCAATTCAGAACCATTAACAATGCATGTTAGATATTAGGGGATGGTTTGTTCGTTTCCTTGAAACACAAAATCCAATAACTAAAGGAATCAATAAACAGAAAACGCAGATATTATTTTTACCATGTCTACCATGTCAAAACCCTAAAAAGCAAAAGGTGGGAATGTATCAAGCGGCACATTGGCCCGAGCAAATTCAAATATATCAAGGCACACTCGCCCAAAAGTCAAAAGGCACGCAGGCCTTATATCCAAAACGGCAAAGTATCAAAGTATCAGTGTATCAAGGTCAAAACAGCAAAATAGACTAAGGCTCAGTGATAGCCCTCAGTCGTCGAACAGGTCCTCGTCGTCCTCCTCCTCCTCGCTTTCTACCAGCTCGCGCGGGTCTATCCTGAACCGTTTGTTAAATAAATGTACGAGGATTATTTTGAAATTGTAATTTTTGTATAAGGATAAATGAGGATCGCCTGCAGAGTCCGAGCCGCTACTGAGGGACGTGCTCTCCTCCTCTTCTTCTGCTTCCTCTTTTTCTCTCCTCTTCTTTTGCAAAGGTCCCTCGGCAGGCCTCTTCTCTGCAGACCTCTTCCTCAGTTCTCGACGGAACGGGAGGTCCTCACTAGCAGCCGCAATGTGTACTCCTCTCTGAGTGCTCGTTGCTGGTCGGGATGAGCTCGGTGCTATCTTCTTCTGAGGCGGTGGCCTCACACTTTTCCTCCTAGGAGCCGCCCTAGCTTGCCCCTGCATTGCATTTAGCTTGTTAACATTTGTGTACATATTGCATATATATATCGAAATGTGAAAGCAGGACATTATTCTACCAAAGTTTCAAAGTCATACCTGAGGCCGCACAGTAGGAGCTGGAGGTGGAGGTGGATAGTGCAGCCGCAACTGGGCGCCGCTAGCAATTCTGTGAAACTCCTTCTCCATGGCCTTCATCAGGCGCACTGCCTCTCGTACCCACTCCATCGGGGCCTGTGTTACAATGAATGATCAAATCAGTTTGCAAGACAAGTATACATGTGCAAGACAGAGCAAAGAAGGTACAAGGGATGCTATAGTATCGTACCGGTCCTGTGATCTCCTCGGGCTCTCTCCTAGCAGGCTCGAACTGAACAGTGGCCTCCTCTCCCTGAGCATCCTGCACAGCCAGCGTCCAAGAAAGCCGAGGAAGGCCCGTCGCCCTAGCAGGCTCACTCCTCTCCCTCGAGCGGGCAGTCCTGCCTTGTCCGCTCCTCTCCTCTCCAGCTGCTTTAGCCTCAGCCTCTACGGCTCCGTGCTCGACTACCCCAAGCGGTCCCGCCAAGTATTGCCTCTGATAGACACCATAGTCACGCTCGGGCCTCAAGAAAGCAGTAAGGCCTGCCGAGACGGTGAAGCGCTGCAGCTCAGCCAGCGTGTACTGGTCTGTGTGTGAAGCGCGAGGCGGAAGTGGACCCGGCACCACAAACTCTGAAGCCTCAAGTGACTGCCGTGTCACTCGATCCCCCAAGTACCACTGCCACCCAAAGATCGACTCCAGCAGCACGCGGCTTGCGGCTACCACCCTGCTCTGGCAAGGTACTCCAGCTCAGCCTCCGCGGTCCTCTAAGGGTCCCACTCCACCTGCAAGCATTCAACAATCAGGCAACAAACAGTCGATCAGCGACAGCATTGAAGCAATTCAAAGGCAATAGTAGGCAATAAAAGGTTGTGTTCTACCTGGGTGCTCGACAGCTCGTCAAGGTACGCCCGAAAGGCCTGGAGGCTACCTCTTGCTGCCTTCTTGCCTCCGTACTGTGGCCCCCATATCAGAGCACGGGGGAGCATCTTCAAGTCCGGGCACGAATTCTCCGGAGGGTACATCTTCAGCACCTCATATGCCCATAGCTGCAAGTTCAAACAATCAAAGCATCAGTACAGCAGTCCCAATTCAAAAGAAAGGAAAGTACTCAGAAAAGTAAAGGTTACGAGTTTGTTTTTCTTACCTCCCACACCCTCCAAAGGCCGGCAATCGCCTTCTTCCGCCGAGAGAACTCCCCCATGAAGCTGTAACATGTCCCCAGGGCAGCGCCTCCCCAATCGTACCTGGCCGCCGTGCGCAAGTCAAACAGGGCCGGCAAGTAGGCCAAGTGCACCGTGGACCGCTTGTTAGGGTACAGCGATGCCCCGAACAAGTACAACAAGTAGGCCCTCGCCATCTGCTCCTCCTCCTGCTCCGAGTTCGGGACCCTGTCCTTCAAACGCCAGTGGAACTGGTCGTGGGAGAACGTCTCTGAAATACCCACGGGCACAAAACCCAAGAACCACTGCAGCGCCTCCGGGTCTCTGTGGATCCCCGTGTCAAATGGGATAGGCTCTCCTCCTACCCTCAAACCCGTCAGAGCAGCAAAGTCCGCCGGAGTCACGGTCATCTCCCCGATCGGAAGGTGGAAGGTGTTGGAGGCATCCCACCACCTCTCGGCCAGCGCCGTAAGCAAGGCGTGGTCGCTGAGCGTCGCCGTCTGTGTAAGAATGAACGGTCTGAACCCCGCAGCGTCAATCAAGGACCTAACCCACTCGGGCAGCCCTCTGTACAACTCGAGGGAACTAGCAGGACCGCCGTGCCCCCTTGTACCACCTCTCGTCCTCTGCACACCACAAAAGTGAAATGAACAAGAGTTTCCGTTAGCATGCATACTATGACAAGTAGTCGAATCAAGGAAAAGTTGTAAGTAAAAGCCATCAAGCCGGGATAAAAAGGGCATCGAGAGTACATTCTAAAATCAAGGTCCATGTTTACCATAACGTCGAAACAAGTTACTTCAAAAGCATGATATTTTATGTACGTAAGGTATCCTACTCAGTCGAATCAAAGGCATTGGCATTTTATCAGTCGAATTCAAATTCTGAAATCTCAACAAGTCGAGGCAACCTACAGTCGATTCAAGCTCGTTATCACGCAGTTCTGTCAGAGTTCTAGCATGTTTACAGTCGAGTTCAAGTATTTTTTACCCAAAATTCTAAGTCAAGCTAGCAGGCATGCATATGTCACCATGCTATCAAATGTTATGCACAAATAAGCTACGTACAAGCACAGTAATAAAGGACTACGAGGAAGTCAAAAGCGGAATTCAAAGGGATACCTGCGCCCAGTCCACCGACAAGTGCCACTCAGGATCTCTCAGCACGAGCTATGCGTAGTAATCATCGCGGCGGGGGATGTAGCTCTCAAACCCGGACGGTATGAACAAGTGTGGCTTCGGGGGAACATAGGCCCCTGCCTCAAACGCCGCACGGCCTGCAGCCCGCATAGCCTCTGCCCGTGCCACCGCCCGCTCACGAGCTAGGCCACCCTCCTCCTGGGCCTGCTCGACTGCCTCTGTCTCCCGTACAAAAGCCTCCTCTGCAACCTTGGCCCTCTCGGCCTCAGCTCTCAAGCGCTCCTCCTCCTGAGCATGCGCAATCTGCCTCAGTCTCTCCTCCCGGGCTGATATCACCGTCTCCACCACCGTTGGATTCTCGCGCAACAGCCGATCAAGCATCTCATCTGTCACAAATTCCGCGAAGTCCCCGCGCGTAATGGGAAAGTGCGCCGAGGACCGTGCCGCTGGTCTGAACTCTGCTGGCCCTGTGGGTGCCCCAATGGGAGCCTCCTCCTCCACCACAGGATCCTTGCCCCGCGCCGGGTCTCTCCTCGGCGTCTCCGCTCGATCATCACCGCCACCAACATCACCGCCACCGCTGCCGGCCCCGGCTGGCATGGACCCGTAACAACCAGCCCCTCTACTCCACTTTGGAAGTCCCAATCGACTCGCACTCGTGGGCCCCCTGTATCACCAGAGGCTGGCGTACACCCAGTCTCTCCGACCGTACGCCACCTGTCGCCGTCACCCGCCTCCTCTGCATGGCCACCATCGCCGCCGTCACCGCCTGAAACCCCTGCACCGTTGGTCGACGCCGAATCCAGGGTCGTTTGATCGTCGATTTGTGACCTTGGCATCTCGATTTCACCCCTCGATTGATGTTCTCTACTTCCACTATCACTATTGCCGCCATTCCCGCCACTGCCCGCCCGCCGGATTCCGCCATAGGTGAGCGAGGGTATTTGGGTTTTGGAAAGATTGGAGAATTTGGGAGAATGAGAGAGTTTTTGGGAGTTTGCAAGCGTTGGGAGTTCAAAAACTGTCGACTATGGCGGTTTCATAGGTTTCTGCAGAAGTTATACGACATGGGATCGTGCTGGGCAGGGTCTGGGCCTGGATCTGGACCGGGCTAACGAGGATTCCTGGCGTACGCCAGGGTCGTCGTACCGTACGCCACGTTTTATTGGGCCGTGGGCCCAAACACCATGGATCAAATTTTTCTTCTCAAAATAGGGTCCCGGATGATCTAGTGCTTACTTATACCCCTGGCGAGCTTATCCCCAAGCAGAGTTCCGCTCTATTTCAAGTCAACGGCGATCTGTCCGCCCAATTTCAAATCAACGGCGATCTGTCTGCCCAATTTCAAATCAACGGCGATCTGTCCACCCAATTTCAAATCAAGGGCGATCTGTCCGCCCAATTTCAAATCGACGGCGATCTGTCTGCCCAATTTCAAATCAACGGCGATCTGTCCGCCCAATTTCAAATCAACGGCGATCTGTCCGCCCAATTTCAAATCAACGACGGTCCACCCGTCCAATTTCAAATCAACGACGATCCACCCGTCCAATTTCTGCCTTCCGCAGGCAGCAGTCTTTCTCAAATAATCTGTCTGGCTGAATTCACCGACCAGGTTCTTTAAGATTCATGTCTTCTTTATCTTGCTTAGGATAGTCAGGAGTAGGGTGTCTAGACAACCTTTGACGTTACCTGTCTCCACTCAACCAAATGGCGCTCCAAGTGCCGTCAAAGGGGGGCTTCTGTAGAAACCCCATTCTGGACTGTCCGGATTAGTCCTTTGCTTTCTTTGCTGACCCGATGATGACGAACGGTCGAGGATAGTTCAGAAACGATGGAAGGATTTGAGCTTTGAGTGTTGGACCCTCCTCTGTCAAACCATTTCAAAACCCCTTTAAACCCTTCAAATCCAGAGCCAAATAAGCCTCAGCAAAACCATGCCTTGCTTACGCCACCTCCTTCTTGGTGTGCGCCAGGAATTTGCCACGTGTCGGACATCGACCGTTGACTCAGTTTGACCTGGCGCACGCCGGTACATAGCTGGCGTACGCATGGTCAAGGCCAGTCAAATCACTGCTTTTCTGTCACGTGCTCGAAACTTTGCAACCGCCTCAGTACGGCGCAGAGTCCCCTGATCATTTCATTTTGCAGGGGACGTCCCCCTCTCTCTCCTACACAACCCATCACCTAGTCTCATGCATTTAATGCATGGGAGCTCCCTTCTAACCTAACCCAACCACCCTAACCCCAGCTGATTAGCCCCTGGTCTCAGCCTCTCTCCTTTATAAATGCAAGCCCTTGCATTCATTTGCAAAGGGTTAACCAACATTAAGGAGCCAAGTCTCTCTCTTCTCTCTTGTTCTTTGCTCTCCCATTGAAGGAAAGAGAGATAGAGGACTTCAGTATACACCTCCCACTTTTGATCAGTCACCCCACTGCCTCCATCTTCAACCCCCAAAGCTCACTTTCTTCCTCTCATCTCTTACAACCAAAGGTATACCACTTTTGTGTTGTTTTCTGTTTTCGATTCCTGAGGGGAACCAGAAAGGTTCTGGCTAGTAACTGATACTAGTCCAGGCCCTTTTCTGGTAAAATGAACCAGTCGTAGGCAACACACCATGGCGCACGCCAGCTTTTTCAAGCCGTACGTCACCTTTGGTAGTACGAGCACTGCTGGCGTGGGGATCATGAGGTGGCCATTTGTCGTTTATTTCCTTTTTGTCATCACCTTCCAGCATGCTAATAACCGGTTTATTGTTTCTGTATTCTAGAACTGTACAAATGTAGCTTTTAATGTTTATACTATTTCTTGCTTTCAGGGCCCCTGGGATACTTCTGGTCATGTTCCAGAGCCCAGAGGATGTAAAGCCAAACACTGGTCAGTATACAAGCCTGGCGTACGGATCCCATCGGGTGGCGTACGGCATGCTTGTCATAGATCAGTGCTTGGCCCTTACATCACAGTTAAATCCTGGCCTCTTGTTCCTCCCCACTCTATTTATGGGGTTTGCTTTGCTGTTTTCCTGGTTATCAGCCATTCCTTACGCCTTTACATGTACCTAATCTGCATTATCAAGTGCGTGGTTTGCCCTGGGTGTGCACTGGTCCATTCCAGAGCCCAGAGGATCGAGAGCAAGAGCCGCAAGAAATTAGTAGGGTAGTGTGCCAGCCTTAAGGTGGCGTGCGCAGGGTGTGTTGGCGTGCAGTGGCCTGGCCATTGCGTGCCAGCATGTCGCCTGCTCACGCACCCGACGGGCAGCGTACATCATCCCGTTGAACTTCTGGCAGTGCTTGTTCTCAATCTATGTTCTTACATTTAATTCAGTTCAAGCAAGCAAGCAAACTAGCATCCATAAACATTTTTGTCATACAAACTGCAACGTGTTACAGTTTTAATCCCTATTAACTGTTTCCCCGCCCTAACTGGCCAAAAATGATCAAATGAGAGAAAATGCAAATGTTTTAATAAAATGCCTGAGTAGAGACCGATCTCCGGATTGGGCGAGAGGGGTGCCATAAAACCCTTCCCCTCTCCTAACCTGGCTCCCGAACCTCAGATATCGAAGGTGACGACGGACCAGTCTACGCCTCTTCAAATCAAATCAAACCTTTTTTTTCAAATCAAAGCAAAACGTAGCAAACGTTCTCGAGTTCGGTTCCTTGGGTGTTCTTCCGCTAAAACCCGAGTGGTGACTCTGAATCGAAGCGTTTCGCCGCGCTATTTTCCAAAAGGGCCGCCCCCAAACAATATTTTTACAAACCAAAATCCGAAAATTTTGGGGCGTGTGCCCACACCTGCATTGTTCGTAAAGAAGAAAGAAGGAACCCTTCGACTATGTATCGACTACAGGAAGTTGAACCAAGTCACAGTCAAAAACCGATATCCGTTGCCTAGGATCGATGACCTTTTTGATCAATTAAGAGGAGCAACTTGCTTTTCAAAGATTGATCTCTAATCAGGCTATCATCAGCTAAGGATTCGAGATAAGGATATCGCCAAGACGGCTTTTCGCACCAGATACGGCCACTACGAGTTTGTGGTAATGCCGTTTGGACTGACCAATGCTCCGGCAGTATTCATGTATCTCATGAACAAGATTTTTCAACCCTACTTAGATAAGTTTGTAGTGGTGTTCATTGACGACATTTTGATATACTCCGCCAACAAGGAGGAGCACGAAGAACATCTTCGAATGGCACTACAAATACTCCGGGATAACCAACTCTATACCAAGGCCAGCAAGTGCGAGTTTTGGCTGGAAGTGGTTAAGTTCTTGGGACATGTAGTATCCAAGGATGGAATCGAAGTGGATGAAAGCAAGGTCGAAGCAGTGCTGAAGTGGAAGCAGCCAACCTCCGTGTTCGAAATCAGAAGCTTCTTGGGATTGGCTGGGTATTACAGAAGGTTTATACCGGACTTCTCAATCTTAGCCAAACTAATGACCAGGCTAACTCAGAAAGAGTGAAGCTGGATTGGGATGAAGCCTGTGAGAAATCTTCCAGGGAGTTTCGAAAAGAGACTAAACCAGCGCACCGATTATC